>PVIY010004733.1:0-100143 GCA_004026745.1 Myrmecophaga tridactyla
TGTCCCATGTAAGGGGGAGAGCAATGATTTCACTTGCAGAGTTGGGCTTAGAGAGACTGAGGCTGCATTTGAGCAACAAAAGAGGTCCTCCACAAATAATTTTTAGGCATACCTATAGGTAGTCTAAGCTTCTTCACTACCTAGATAAGCTTCACAAGAGTAAGCCTCAAGATCAAGGGCTTGGCCTATTGATTTGGGTGTCCCTAATGCTTGACACAATATCAGTGGTGTCTCTGATGGTAAAGTTTAATAGATCCATATTTTTTCTCCCATCCCTCAAGGGACTTTGCCAATACTTTTTGATTATTGGCCACCTGTTAAGTTTTATTGGAGTATATTTATGCACTGTCTTTGGCTGCTTTAGTGCTGTAACTTCAGAGTTAAGTATTGTGACAGAAAGAATCTGGCCTGCAAGCCTAAACAATTTATGATCTGGCCCTTTAAGAAAAGTTTAACAGTCCTTGATTTAAAATTTAAAAACAGACAAAATCAATTGGTGATGTTAAAAGTCAGAGTAGTAACAACTTTGGGGGAAATTGCTAGTGACTACAAAGAAGTAGGAGAGAGCTTTCTTCACTTGAATTCTGGGTACAAAGGTAAGTTCACTTTGTGAAAAGTTATTTATGATTTGTACACTTTTCTATATAAATGTTATACATCATTTTTTGAAATCCCAATAATATCTGTGAGGCTGTTTTGGCTTTTATTACTTCTTCTACAATTGTGGATAAAGGAGGTGGATATCAAAGAAGATAGCTAAAAGAAGATAGAGGTAATTTTCATTGTCTTAGGGCAAACAAAATCCCAACTTGATTTAATAGAAAAGGTAAATGTTCACAGTTTTTAAAGCAAATTGTTAGAAAGTCCCAACTAAAGTTCAAAGAAGTCTTTATTGTTGTGTCCTATTTTATTCTTAACAAACAAAGCCCCCAAACAAATTCACATACTTGATCTCCATTTCCTTGCACCTCCAAGCCCCAGTTGTCAGCCCCCTGTAGTATTCATCCATCCTTCTCCAGGTGTACAGCCATCCTCTCTGGAGATGACAAGGTACCGATATCCTGCAGTTCTGAAGGTTCCTGAACACCATACCCAACTTCAATAAGCAGAAAAATTAGCTTTGGAAAATTTTTATTTTTTCACATAAAACTCCCTCCTCCAAAAAATCATCCTTATTTATGCTGAGGCAATAACATCATTATGTTTCCTGTTGATGGGTGCTCTGGAGGAGGTGTGGGTGTGGATGCATGTCCTGCATATACTCTGTCAACCAGTGCAGTGCAATGCCCTGTTCAGAGATGGAACCTAACCCTGGAGACCCCATCCCTAGCACCAACTTGTTATCCCTGAGTTTCTGGCCATCTTGCTCAGAGAGAATCCCAAATGTGAATTTGTTTTCAATTAAAAATAGAGAGCTGTTAACTCAGATGCTGCATACACCAACCCCTTATAAATCATCCTCAGAAATATATTTGTCCAAGACCAGAAAACTATAAACATTGTAGGTTTGTCCTTTTCTCAAAACCTCTAAAGGATATTTTATCTAGACTACAGAAGTAGCAACTACTACAAAGAAGAATTTCTGGCTTTTTTTCACCTACCATTATGTACAACACTGTGGTTTTATAAAAACATGCTCATAAGCATCCTTATAAGCATTAACACAGAAAATATTGCCTCTGTGAACTTAGGATTAAATCAAAATATAAATTTCATGCATCACAATAAGTTATTCTTTTGATCAGTGGTTCTCAACTAGGGGTGATTTTGCCCCCCTTGCCCAATGGACATTTGGCTATGTCTGAAGACATTGGCTGTCACAAATGGGTAGGGGAGCATACCCATCAGCATCTAGTAAGTAGAGACCAAAGATGCTGCTAAACATCCTACAATGCACTGAACAGTCTCCCACAATAAAGGATTATCCAGCTTAAAGTATCAATAATGCTCAGGTTGAGATGTCAAAATAAATACCATGCCTCTGCAAGAGAGAAGTCGGATATACAGTGGTAATAATAGTGATAAAGAATAAGACTAAAACAGTTCTGTGCAGGAATCTTCTTCAATGCAGGGAATTTTCTCTACCTGTGCCATCTTACAGGGTAGCCATTAGTTATATGTGGATATTGAGCACTTGAAATGTGGCTAGTGGGACTGTGGAACTGAATTTTTTATTTCATTTAATTTTAACCAATTTAAATTTAAATAACCAATGTGATTACCATATGACAACACAGTACAAGAGCACAGAATCAGAGGGAGATTATATGGTTTGAGTCCTCACTGTGCCAAAAAGTTAGTCACTGGCATAAGTTATTTAACTTCCCTGTGCCATCATTTTCTCATCTGCAAAATGGGCCTAAGATGAGAACCAAGGTCAAAGGGTTGTTGGGAATTTAAGTGGGTCAACATGGGTACAGGACTCATAATGGGGCCTGGAACATAATAGGTGCTATATAAGTATGTAAGTTCTCCTGGTTTAAGGTCTTGATGTCTGCTGATCCCTGTCTCCTAGCCTCTGGTTTCAATACCTCTCTCTCTCCTGTGGATACTTTTCTCTGGATTTCATCTCTTAGCTTCTCTCTTGGCTTTCTCCTGTTCTGGCTCTTTCAGTTCTGTGGGTCCTTGCTTAGCATCTCCTGGGGCATTTCTACATTCATGTATTCTTCCTTAGTTTTATCTCTTTGCTGTCTGTGTTGGTTCTGAGCTCTCACTATATTTTCTGCCTTTTATTCTCTTAATAGAGGTAAGTATTGTTATTACTGCTACTATTACTACTACTACTACTAAATATCATGCAAAGTTTCCCTTTCCCAATCCTTCAGTCACTCTCCATTTCCTACAATAGGAAGTCTAGTTTACTTATAATGGTACACAAAACACTTAAAAACATTGTCCCTTCCTACATCTCTGGTATTATTTACCCCTATTTCCTAACCCTAGACCATTTATTTTTATTTTAAGTTTTTTATTAATTAAAAAAAATTACAATAAAGAAATACAAACATTCTTATTATATGCTCATTCCGTTCTACATATACAATCAGTAATTCACAATATCAACACATAGTTGCATATTCATTGTCATGATCATTTCTTAGAACATTTGCATCAATTCAGAAAAAGAAATGAAAAGACAGCAGAAAAATAAAATGAAAACAGAAAAAAAAATTCATATACCATACCCCTTACCCCTCCCTTTCATTGATCACTAGCATTTCAAACTAAATTTATTTTAAAATTTGTTCCCCCGTTATTTATTTTTATTCCATATGTTCCACTCGTCTGTTGACAAGGTACATAAAAGGAGCATCAGACACAAGGTTTTCAAAATCAGTCACATTGTGAAAGCTATATCATTATACAATCATCCTCAAGAAACATGGCTACTGGAACACAGCTCTACATTTTCAGGCAGTTCCCTCCAGCCTCTCCATCACATCTTGGATAACAAGGTGATATCTACTTAATGTGTAAGAATAACTTCCAGGATAACTTCTCGACTCTGTTTGGAATCTCTCAGTCATTGACACTTTGTCTCATTTCACTCTTCCCCCTTTTGGTCGAGAAGGTTTTCTCAATCCCTTGATGCTGAATCTCAGCTCATTCTGGGATTTCTGTCCCTTGTTGCCAGGAAGGTCCACACCCTTGGGAGTCATGTACCACACAGACAGGGGGAGGATGGTGAGTTTGCTTGTTGTGTTGGCTGGAGAGAGAGGCCACATCTGAGCAACAAAAGAGGCTCTCCTAGGGGTGACTCTTAGGCCTAATTTTAAGTACGCTTGACCTATTCTTCGTGGGGTTAAGTTTCATATGAACAAACCCCAAGATTGGGGACACAGCCTATAGCTTTGGTTGTCCACACTGCTTGTGAGAATATCAAAAATTCAACTTGGGGAGGTTGAATTTTCCCTCATTCTCACCATTTCCCAAAGGGAACTTTGCAAATACTTTTCCACTCACTGATCAAATCACTCTGCGATTCATTGGGGCATCACTCTGGACAAACTAAGAAAATCTCATGTCCTACCCAAGGTTCCATGTACTTATGTTGTTCAACCAACTATCTACATAAGTTATATTAGGAGATGCACTAGTCAAAATATATTTTGTACCAAAATATATACACTCTAGGCATTCCTAGATTATACCATCTCAATCTTTATCATCTATCTTTCTTTGTGGTTTCATTTATGCCCAGCCCTCTTCCCTCTATCATTCTCACATTCAGCTTCATTCAGTGTTTTAACATAATTGTATTACAGTTAGGTAGTATTGTGTTGTCCATTTCTGAGTTTTTATATTCAGTCCTGTTGCACAATCTGTATCCCTTCAGCTCCAATTACCCAATATCTTACCCTATTTCTATCTCCTGATGGTCTCTGTTACCAATGAATATTTCAAGTTTATTCACTAATATCAGTTCATATCAGTGAGACCATACAGTATTTGTCCTTTTGATTTTGGCTAATCACATTCAGCATAATGTCCTTAAGATCCATCCATGTTGTTACATACCTCATAACTTTATTCTGTCTTACAGCTGCATAATATTCCATTGTATGTATATGCCACAGTTTGTTTAGCCACCCGCTTGTTGATGGACATTTTGGCTGTTTCCATCTCTTGATAATTGTAAATAATGCTGCATAAACACTGGTGTGCAAATGTCCTTTTGTGTCCTTGCCCTCATGTCCTTTGAGTAGAGACAGCATATAGATGAGTCCTGTTTTTTAATCTATTCTGCCAGTCTATGTTTTTTGATTGGGGAGTTTAATCCATTAACATTTAGTGTTATTACTGCACGGGTAGTACTTTCTTCTACTATTTGGCCTTCTGGATTTTATATGTCATATCTGATTTTCCTTCTTTTTAACTTTACTCATAGTCTTCCTTTCTACACTCTTCTCCACAACTCTCTCTTCTGTCTTTTCATATCTGTCTCTAGTGCTCCCTTTAGTATTTCTTGCAGAGCTGGTCTCTTGGTCACAAATTCTCTCAGTGATTTTTTTGTGTGTCTGAAAATGTTTTAATTTCTCTTTCATTTTTGAAGGACAATTTTGTTGGATATAGAATTCTTGGTTGGCAGTTTTTCTCTTTTAATAATTTAAATATATCATCCCACTGTCTTCTTGCCTCCATGGTTTCTGCTGAGAAATCTATGCATAGACTTATTGGGCTTCCCTTGTATGTGATGGTTTGCTTTTCTCTTGCTGCTTTCCAGATTCTCTCTGTCTCTTTGAGCTCTGACATTCTGATTAGTAAATATCTTGGAGTACGTCTACTTGGATCTATTCTGTTTGGGGTAAGCTGCATTTCTAGGATCTGTAATTTTAAGTCTTTCATAAGAGTTGGGAAATTTTCAGTGATAATATCCTCCATTAGTTTTTCTCCTCCTTTTCCCTTCTCTTCTCCTTCTGGGATGCCCACAACATGTATATTCGTGAGCTTCATATTGTCTTTCAGTTCCCTGAGTCCCTGCTCATATTTTTCCATTTTTTCCCTATATTTTCTTTTTCTTGCTGGATTTCAGATGTTCCATCCTCCAGTTGCCCTAATCCTATGTTCTGTCTCTCAAAATCTACCATTGTATGTTTCCATAGACCAATTATTTTTAGACCCAAGGAAGCCTTCCTTTATGAGACTCCATGTCTCTTTTGTTCTTAACTGTCAAATATTTAAATTTTATAAAATATAAAGATAACAAATCAAACATCCATATACCCACCTACCAGGTTTATAAAATGTTACGCTTTTACCTTACTTGCTTCGGTTGTTTATTTTTAACCTTTGAGTATTCTTAAGTTTTTTATTATGGAAAATTTTGGACACACACTAAAGTAGATATTCGTATGAACTTCCATCACCCACTGTGCTGGTTTGAAACTGTTAAGTGCCCCAGAAAAGCTTATGTTCCTTTAATCCAATCTTGTGGGGGCAGACATATTGATGGGTGGGAACTTTTGATTAGATGGAGATGTGACCCTGCCCATTCAAGGTGGGTCTTAATCTTTTTACTGGTGTCCTCTATGAAGAGAATAAAAGGCAGAAAATATAGTGAGAGCTCAGAACCAACACAGACAGCAAAGAGATAAAACTAAGGAAGAATACATGAATGTAGAAATGCCCCAGGAGATGCTAAGCAAGGACCCACAGAACTGAAAGAGCCAGAATAGGAGAAAGCCAAGAGAGAAGCTAAGAGATGAAATCCAGAGAAAAGCATCCACAGGAGAGAGACAGCTATTGAAACCAGAGGCTATGAGAGAGGGACCAGCAGACATCAAGAGCAACCTTTCCTCCAGGAAGGTATCCTCTTGTTGATGCCTTAATTCAGACATTTTCATAGCCTCAGAACTGTAAACTTGTAATCTAATAAATCCCCATTGTAAAAGCCAATCCATTTCTGGTATATCGCATTCCAGCAGCATTAGCAAACCAAAACATCCACTTTCATAAGCCATCAACATTTTCTCAATATTGCTCTTCCAGATATTATAAGAAAATTAACCATCACAGATGCAGGGGAAGCTAACAATTTTTATCAGGAACTTATTTGGAAATTTATAAAATATCTTTTTGACCTTTATTGAACTGATATATACATATTTTTTCTTTTAATCTGTCATTTTGGTGCATTACATTAAAAAAATTTTCTAATGTGTTCTTTGCATTTCTATGATAAATTTTACTGGGTCATAAATTACGAAGATTTTTATACATTTTCAGATTTGAGTTATTAGTATTTATATAGGACATTTACAGCATTGTTTATAAATAAAATTGATTTATAATTTTATTTACTATAATTTTATTTACCCATTTATCCTTGATCTGTTTTGGTATTAGTGTTATACTGGTCACATACAATGAGCTGGGTATTAAAAAGTATATTTAGTCTATATTTCTTAGGCACAAGGTTTTACATTCAATATTAGATAAACCTTTCATTTCCCAGTGCCTGCCCATGTTAAAAAATATATATATATATTAGATAAAACTTAATTGTGCTTTTTAAATTAATTTTTAAATTTTTTTAAATACCAAAAGTACCAAACACAAACATTCTTAACTTTTGATCATTCCGTTCTACATATATAATCAGTAATTCACAATATCATCACATAGTTGCACATTCATAATCATAATCATTTCTTGGAACATTTGCATTTATTCAGAAAAAGAAATGAAAACAGAAAAAAATTCATACATACCATACCCCTTACCCCTCCCTTTCATTGATCACTAGCATTTCAATCCAAATTTATTTTAACATTTGTTCCCCCTGTTATTTCTTTTTATTCCATATGTTTTACTCATCTGCTGATAAGGTAGATAAAAGCAGCATCAGACACAAGGTTTTCATAATCACACATTCACATTGTGAAAGCTATATCATTATACAATCATCTTCAAGAAACATGGCTACTGGAACACAGGTCTACATTTTCAGGCAGTTCCCTCTAGCCTCTCCATTACATCTTGACTAACAAGATGATATCTATTTAATGCGTAAGAATAACCTCCAGGATAACCTCTCAACTCTGTTTGGAAACTCTCAGCCATTGACACTTTATTTTGTCTCATTTCACTCTTCCCCCTTTTGGTTGAGAAGGTTTTCTCAGTCACTTGATGCTGAGTCTCAGCTCATTCTAGGGGTTTTCTCAATCCCTTGATGCTGAGTCTCAGCTCATTCTAAGATTTCTGAACCACGTTGCCAGGAAGGTCCACACCCCTGGGAGTCATGTCCCATGTAGACAGGGGGAGGGTGGTGAGTTTGCTTGTTGTGTTGGCTGGAGAGAGAGGCCACATCTGAGCAACAAAAGAGGTTCTCTTGGGGGTGAGTGTTAGGCCTAATTTTGAGTAGGCTTAACCTATCCTTTGTGGAGTTAAGTTTCATATGAACAAACCCCAAGATTGGGGGCTCAGCCTATAGCTTTGGTTGTCTGTGCTACTTGTGAGAATATCAAGAATTCAACTTGGGGAAGTTGAATTTTTCCCCTTTCTCACCATTCCACAAAAGGGACTTTGCGAATACTTTTTTATTCACTGTTCAAATCACTCTGGGATTCATCAGGGCATCACTCTGGACAAACCAAGAAAATATCATGTCCTACTCAAAGTTCCATGCACTTATGGTGTTCAGTTAAGCTGTCTACATAAGTTATAGTAGGAAATGCACTAGACAAAATATAAATTTTTTACCAAATAAACATTTTTTTGCTTTAGTGTCACACACAAGGTAAAATTTTAAAATATTAATTAGCATCTATTTTCAGCACCCTGCAGTAATGACATTCCTTTGTTCTTTCTCATGCAAAAACACTTTCTAAATTTGTACATTTAGTCACTATCATTATATACTCTAGGCATTCCTAGATTATACCATCTCGGTCTTTATCGTTTATTTTTCTTTTTGATTTCATTTGTGCCTCCAGCCCTCCTCCCTCTATCATTCTCACATTCAGCTTCATTCAGTGTTTTAACATAATTGTATTACAATTAGGTAATATTGTGCTGTCCATTTCTGAGTTTTTACATTCAGTCCTGTTGCACAATCTGTATCCCTTCAGTTCCAATTACCCAATATCTTACCCTATTTCTATCTCCTGATGGTCTCTGTTACCAGCAAAATCCTCCAAGTTTATTCATTAATGTCAGTTCATATCAGTGAGACCATACAGTATTTGTCCTTTTGTTTCTGGCTAATCTCACCCAGCATAATGTCCTTAAGGTCCATCCATGTTGTTACATACCTCATAACTTTATTCTGTCTTATGGCTGCATAATATTCCTTTGTATGTATATACCAGTTTGTTTAGCCACTAGTCTGTTGATGGACATTTTGGCTGTTTCCATCTCTTCACAATTGTAAATAATACTGCTATAAACATTGGTGTGCAAATGTCTGTTTGTGTCCTTGCCCCCATGTCCTCTGAGTAGATAACTAGCTATAGTATTGCCAGGTCATATGGCAATTCTATATTTAGCTTTTTGAGGAACCACCAAACTGCCTTCCACAGCGGTTGTACCATTTGACATTCCCAACAACAGTGAATAAGTGTGCCTCTTTCTCCACATCCTCTCCAGCCCTTGCCATTTTCTACTGTATTGATAATGGCCATTCTGGTGGGTGTGAAATAAGATCTCATTGTGGTTTTAATTTGCATTTCCCTAATAGCCAGGGAAGTTAAGCATCTCTTCATGGGCCTTTTGGCTATTTGTATTTCCTCTTCTGAGAAGTGTCTGTTCAAGTCTTCTGCCCATTTTTTAATTGGGTTGTCTGTCTTTTTGTTGTTGAGTTGAACAATCTATATATTCTGGATACTAGACCTTTATCTGATAGATCGTTTCCAAATATTGTCTCCCATTGTGTAGGGTGTCTTTTTACTTTCTTGACAAAGTTCTTTGATGCCCAAAAGTGTTTAATTTTGAGGAGTTCCTATTTATTAATTTATTTCTTCAATGCTCTTGCTTTGGGTGTAAGGTCTAGGAAACCACCTCCTGGTATAAGATTTATAAGCTATTTCCCTACATTTTCTTCTAACAGTTTTATGGTCTTAGATCTAATGTTTAGGTCTTTGGTCCATTTTGAGTTAATTTTGTATAGGGTGCGAGATATGGATCCTATTTCATTCTTTTGCATGTGGATATCCTGTTCTCTGGGTACCATTTATTGAAGAGACTATTCTGTCCCAGGTGAGTTGGCTTGACTGCCTTATAAAAGATCAATTCTCCATAGATGAGAGGGTCTATATCTGAACATCTATTCGACTTTATTGGTCAGTGTATCTATCTTTATGCCAGTACCATGCTGTTTTGATCACTGTAGTTTCATAATATACCTAAAGTCAGGTAGTGTGAGACCTCCGACTTCATTTTTCTTTCTCAGGATACTTTTAGCTATTCAGGGAACCCTGCCCTTCCAGATAAATTTGGTTACTGGTTTTTCTATTTCTGAAAAGTAAGTTTTTGGGATTTTAATTGGTCTTGCATTGAATTTGTAAATCAATTTAGATAGAATTGACATCTTAATTATATTTAGTCTTCCAATCCATGAACACGGTATGCCCTCCCATTTATTTAGGTCTTCTGTGATTTCTTTTAGCCATTTCTTGCAGTTTTCTTTGTATAGGTCATTTGTATCCTTAGTTAAATCTATTTCTAAATACTTTATTCTTTGGTTACAATTGTAAATGTCTGTTCGTGCATTCTGAATTAGTTGTTTCAACTCCTGTATCTCATTTGAATTGTTTGCTTGTTCCTTTGACTGGGCCATATCTTCAATTTTCCTAGTGTGATTTGTTATTTTTTGCTGGCCTCTAGACATTTAATTATCTTAATTAGTTTATTCTGAAGATTGTTTTCACATCTTTTACCTAGGGTTTTCTTGCTGGATGAATTTGTTGTCTGTCTGTTCTTTGACATTCAGTTCAGCTTTTTCTGGACCACTAGCTTAGGTTTTGTTTAACAGAGGAGAATTTTTCAGTTCTTGTTTCTTGCCCTGCCTGAATGGTGCCTTTTCCCCACCACCCTTAGGAGGGTCTACTTAGGTATTATAGAACCCTGCCAAATTTTCCCGGACCAAATTGGCCTCCTGTCAGGAGGAAAGAGTCACCTGCATCAATTTTCCCTGAGGGTGAGACCCAGCAGGCTGAAAGACTTTTCTGTGAAGTCTCTGAACTCTGTTTTTCTTATCCAGCCCAGTATATGGTACTCGTCTGCCTGTGAGTCCCACCAGCATAAGGTGATGCCATACCTTTAACTTCAGGGGACTCTCCCTGGGTTCTCCAGGGGCTCACAGCCAGTCCAGCTGGTCCAGACTGTGGTATGCTGTGTGTCTGGTCACTGGCTTGACCCCAGGAGTTGTTCTCTACTGTTCCTGGTTATTTAGTAGCTTTTCTGGAGGACGAACTAAATCCCACACCTTGCTAAGCTGCCATCTTGGAACCAAGTCCCGTTAATTGTGTTTTATAAAACTTCTAAATTCTATATTTGACCTCTATATTCTATATTTTATATTTTTATTATTTGTTGGTTTGCACAATCTATCAGCAAAAATCATAAGAGAAAGGTTTGTTAAATTCTCACAGTATAATTTTGGATTATAAATACCTACTTGTAAGTCTATCAGTTTGAAGCTATGTTGTTAGTTGAATATAAATTCATGAAATATTTGCATGGTATATACTCCACTTTATTTTAAAATTTTCTGCATTACTTTGTTTAGCTGTAACTTTTAGAAGCTCTATATCGCTGCATTTTGTTTATTTACTAGATCTGATCATCTCTGTCATTTTGAGTTCATCTATTAACATTTCTGATGATTAATGATATATTTGTACAAATTTATTTTCTTACTGTTTAGCATCCTTTTTCTTTGTGATTTATTTTTCCTTTTCATGCTTCTGCTGGTTTGGGAATTATAGATTGCTTTTCTATGGTATTTACATCCTATCCTTAACTATAACAAAAAAATCTAAAGTTATTTGATATTTTTATTCCCTCCTGAACATAACACAGATCTTAACACTCCTTAACTATCTATTGAATAACCTTACCCTCTATTCATATTGTTTTTACTTTTTGATCCAATATTGTTTTCTTCTTAAAGTAACAGTCAACAGGTAATTAAATTTTCTGACTATTTTGTCAATTTCTGTTCTAACTTCTATTTCTCATATTTCATGCCTTCCCTCTGGGTTCACTTTTCTTCTCCCTGAAGTACATCTTTTAATAAGTCTTTTAGTGAAAGTTTGTGGAAATTCTCCTAGTATGTAGGCTTAAAAAGGTTCTTATTTTAACCCTCATTTTTGAATGATATTTTAGTAAGGTCTATGTCTAGGTTGCAATTATTTTGCCTCAATATCTTGAAAATATTACTCCCTTGTCTATTGACATCATGGGACTCTGGTATTAGACTTCTTGTATCTTTGAAAGTAATTTTTCACATTCTGTGATAACCTTTTAGATTTTCTCTTTATCCTGAATGCTTGCAATTTCACTTCAATATATCTAGCTGTAGATTCCTTTAATGCATTTGGCAATCAAAAAATCACTCATCCTTTAAAGACTTTTGTCTTCAATTTCAGAAAGTTATCAGCTATTATATCTTGAAATAGTGCTCCTATCCCATTTTCTCAAGTTTCTTCCTTTAGAATTCATTAGACACCATGTCTCTTGACTACTCTTTGATATTTGTTTTTAATCTTTTTGTCTCTTTGTGCTCTGTTTTAGGGGAATTCATCAGGACTATCCTTCAACTCACTAATTGTCCCTTTAACTGTGTCTGGTCTAGAGTTCATCTCATTGTATTAGGCTTTTCCAGAGAAACAGAACCAACAGGCTATTTTATATAGAGATAGAGATAGAGTTATACAGATACTTATTATAATGAACTGACTCACACAACCATGGGGGCTGCAAGTCTGAACTACATAAAGCAGGCTTCAAGCTGGAAATTCCAATAAAGGTGATGCTGAAGTCCTTAAACTGAATTTCCCAGGGGAAACTTGCTGGCTGGAAATTTCAGCAAGAGCCAAAGCTGAAGTTGAGTCCAAATTCCTTTTCTAACCTCTGAATCCCTCAGTTTTGGCTTTTAAGACCTCCAATTGATTAGATGAGGACACTACCTGCAATGCTGAGGGCATTTGTTGATAGTAGATGCAATCAACTAGCTATAGATGCAAAGCCCATCTGCAAAATACTCTCACAGTAATAATCAGGCTAGTACTTGGCCAAACAACTGAGTACCATAACCTAGATATAAGATTTCAACTGTATTTTCATTTTTTAAATGTATAGTTGGTTCTTTTCATATCCATCTATGCATCTTTCATTTCTGCTTATTTTTTATTTATAACTTCATACTCTTTTAAATAAAAGTCATTTTCTTTCTTCTCTTTGAATATACTAAATATTTTTATTTAAAAGTTTTTGACAGATTATTCCATAACTTGTTATTGCCTGCAGTGAGTTCATTATCAGATTATTCATTTTGATTTATAGTTTATCTTTCTGGACTTTAGGTTTCTTTGTTGTTTTGGAATTTTGGTTTGCAGGGTCTTTTGAAAGGAAGCGTGGTGAGCCTCCATCTCTCTCTGTCTTCATCCCATCCCATCTAGCATTTTTTTACATTGCCTTCACCCAAGTCCCAGGGAACCCCCAAATCAAGTTTTATGATGACCATTCCAGTGTCTTGTCAGATGGTGTCCAGTGACTGACTAGATTCAGTTACATATCCCAAGGCAATGCCTACATCTTCTCCCCTTCTTAGGCCTATTGCTATCTAAAAGCCAAAAACCTCAAGTGTTTCTGGTATTAGAATTTTTTACGCCCCCAGCCACTTTACTAGATCAAAAGGTTTCATCCCAGCCACTGACATTAAACAGAGAGTGTGATGCTACTCCTCCTTCTTGCATGGATTTCTTTTAGCTTCCTTCACCCTAAAGAACCATCATCAGCTTCCAGGCCAGAGTTTCTCAAACCTGAGACTTTATGCCACCATCACCTTGTATTACTGTTTGGTTTCTACCCAAGTAGTTGTTTATCTTGTTTTTATATATGGCTAAATATTTGCCCTTTTTGATTTTTGTATTATATTTATCATTATTATTAACTTGGAATACAGAGGGTGTATTGTTTTATCTTACCAGAAAGTTGATACCATAACTTTTCACTAGTTGTTCTTTTGTCTGCAACAACCTTCTCCACAGGTCTGCCTCAAAAATATCAAAACTTCTCTAAAGTTACCTCCTTTCTATATCTTCTTCTTACCTCCTGATGGAGATAATTATTCCCTTCTCTAAATTACATCTACATCATGCATATATTTATACTCCTCTGCCTTTTACTACATTATAATTATTTTCTTAGGTATCTGTCATCTCTGCCCTTGAGGGCATAAACTGTGTTTCCTAGTTATCTTCGTACCCTCTAGATCTTAGCAGATTAGATACACTAGGTGCTCAATTAAAGTTTTTTTTATTAAACTGAATGGAACAAAGAAGATGTCCTAAACAAATTTAAGAAGACAGTGTTTTTAAACACTTGTGTCCAGCCTCATTAAGCTATGTATTGGCTTACTGCTGTCTGAATATGAACTTAAATTAACATGGTAATGGAGAAGAGATTCAGGAAATATTTCACAAATAGAGCCCATGGGATTTGATAATATATGAGATATGGTTAGGGATAGGAGTGCAAAGAAAAAAAAACTATAATTAATTACAAGGTTTCTAACTTAGATGAGTGGGCACCTGGTGATAGCATTATTCGACAAAATGAACATTGAGAGGAAGAAGATTTTTAAGAAGCATAATGAGTACAGCTTAAAATACACTGAGTTTGACAAACTTTTCATACTTCACATCTATGCTTAAGATTGGCATAAGGGTGTCATACTCATAATACAGTTGAGAAAAATTTCTGATCACAAAATTCAGTCTGGAATGTATATGGTATAATATTTTGATAAAGTTATTGGAAATTATCCACAACAATTTAGAAAATGTAATAAATAAAAACATCTTGTGTAAAATTGTCATTCTCCCAGAGTTTGCATAATTTCTCTTGATGAGGCATATAACTGTTGAAGCATTTGCTTAATTGATAATTTTTGCATAATTTTCTAAACTTTGGAGCATAATTATCATCATTTGTGTCTGAGTTAACACTGAAATGAAACATTTTGTTGAAATGTTTTAGACACTAACAAAGTTTTAAAGACAGCAAATAAGGAAGAAGAAAGAGAAAAATTTTGATTAACAAAAGAACAGCAGGCTTCTGTCAAGCTCTATACAACTTTGCATGTCTAAGGGTAAAATAAATTTGGATGTAATTCAGGCATTACTCTAAAGCAAAATTGAGTGAGATTTTAATGAGTTTAAACCAGGATTGGAAGACTATGATTTTAATTCTAAATTTTCCATTACTTATTTAAATGTGGACAAGTCACTTAAAATCTCTATACCTAAGTCTCCTTATTTTTCAAATGAAATTATCACTGAGGTTCCTTCCAATTCTGCCAGTCTATTATTCAATTGTCTAATCTACATGTATATTAGTTTCCTAGGGCCACAAACCGGGTGGATTGAAACAACAGAAATTTATTTTCTCACAGTTCTGAAGGTTAAAGTTCCAATCAAGTGTCAGCAGGGCCATACTTCTTCTAAAGCTCTAGGGAAGAGTGTGCTCCATGTGTCTCTTCTAGCTTCTGGTACCTTCTGGAAATCCTTGGCATTCCTTGGCCTGTAGCTTCATCCAATTTCAGTCTCTATCTTCATGTGGCATCTTCCTTAATCCAATATGACCTCATCTTCACTAATCACATCCACAAAGACCCTATTTCCAAATAATGTCAAATTCACGGGTTCCAGGACATGAATTTTGGTGGTACACTATTTGACCCAGTACAATGAGTAAGTCTCTCATTTATAAAACTCTCATTCATTAATATCTGCCCACCTTGCTTACCTCATAGTTCCATTGAAAGGATTAATGAAATGATCCATATAAAAGGATTTTGGAAAGTAGAAATTACTTTGGAAATGTAAGAGACAGTAATGATACAGAGTTTTTAAATCATGCTGATGAAATTGAAGAGGAAACAATTACCTACTGGCTGAAATTTACTTCACAAGTGGTCAAAATGAAGCATAAAGTTGATGTAATAAGAGAATGTTGGGCAGTGCGACGGTGGCTCAGTGGCAGAATTCTCGCCTGCCATGCCGGAAACCCAGGGTCGATTCCTGGTGGCTGCCTGTGCAAAAAAAAAAAAAAAAAAAAAAAAAGAATGTCAGCACTGCAGGGAACCTTAGACATCACTACAATTAAGAAATGGAAGTCCAAAGAAAGTATCAAATATCATGGAGAAACAAATGTCATGGAGTAAACTTGTGCTCTGGTTACTATTATTGCATAACATATTATCCCAAACATAGAGACTTAAAGCAATAAAAATTGTAATATTACCCCTCATGGTTTCTGTGAGTCAGGAATTTGGGAAGGGCTCATCTGGGAGGTCCTAGTTCAAAGTCTCTCATTCAGTTGCAGCATGACGTTGTCTGGTGCTGGAGCAGCAGGGAGTGAGGTGTTGTAGCAGCTGGGCTGACCAGGTGTCTCTCTGTGTGTCATTTCAGCATCTCTGTGTATTGTATGTATATGTGGGCTGGTTTGGCTTCCTTCCAGTAGACTTCACATGGCTGCTAACAACATCAAGAGAATATTCCAGTCAAACAGGTGGGAGCTGCAACACCTTTTATAGCGTAGCCTTGGAAATTTCACAGTGTCATTTCTGTGTATTCTGCTTGTCAAAACAGTCACAAAAGCCCACCCAGTTTCAAGGGGAGGTGATATAGACCCCACCTCATCATGAGAAGAATGCCAAGAAGTTAATTCAAGAAGAGTAGGTGAGAAGATAGATATTGTGTGGCCTTCTTTGAAAAATGCTATCTGCCATATCTTGTTACAAGTTACATTAGTTCCATCTAGCATAAGTACGGTTATCAAATAAGCTGAAAATTAAAATATACTCCATTTCTATTTTCTTATAGACTGAATGGTTAAGTATATCAAGTTATTTAAATGTAATGATTTAATTATTATTACAGTGCCTAATCCCATGCATTTGATTTCATCTTCCCAACTTCTCCATCTTCCATAGTGGAAAGATAAATGTTTATGCTTAAAAATTTTAATCAAGAAATAGTGATAGAAACATGTTATCTAGAGCTGCTCTGTCAAATGCAGTAGCAACTCACTATCTGTGGCTATTGTAGAATGAGCTGTTTGAGCTGCATTGTGGAAACACAGGCTCAGACACAAGAGAAACCTTCGCCATTGATTGCTTTATTACCTACTACTGTGCAGAAGGTCTAAAACAGCAGCAGAAGAGATTCCCATTGAGGCTGATCTCCCAGGAAGGCCAACTGCTCAGGTCAGGGTAAGTGGATGGCAGCTCCACATTCCCCACTTCAAGTTGGAGAGGAGAGACAATTCTGTGCAGCTCAAGGGTAGGGTATTTATACAACCCAGGGGAAGGGGGTCTGCCACAGAGAGTTCCAGCCCTGATAAGCACATGGAACTGCCTGTCCCCAGTTTCAGGTTTAAGTTATGACCAGGCTGCTTCATTGGACCTAATACCTCCCTTGAGTTGTGGAATGGAAACATTGAAACATCTGCAAGCAATAACAAAGGAAGGGGAGTAGGTAAGGGCTGGGAGATAGCTTCTAGGTGTGTCCATGACTTCCTAGCAGTCCAGCCCTCTGCCTCTAGACCAGGCTTCACCTACTCATCCCACAACATAAGTTCACCTCACACCTCAGACATGCAGGCTAAGATGGGTTGGTCCTACAGAGATGTGGCTCTCAACAATGTTGGCAGTAAAGGCTTGGGAACACTGGTGGCTGAAGCACATTAGTAGGGATTCATCAATGCATACTATTATTCTAAACAGGGTGATCAGGACTGTCTGCATAAATGGTGGCCTTCATGTCTCCGAATCCTCCAGGACACAGTTGAAGAGGTCCAAGCAAAATGCTTGTATATTTTCAACCACATATTGAAAGAGGTGTTAGCAAAATTGCACATTTTACACCTCCTTGTTGGGCTAGGAGGAAGTCTAAGGCAATGCAATTGTCAGACAAACTTTGGCTTGAGAGTCTAATGATTTTTGCTGAGCCCGAAGGACTCATGCTGTCAACTCATCAACGACAGCTAAGGTGCCTGACAGATTGCGTATTGTTTGTTCATTGGTGCTTACTCCCAATAATGATCTTCCAGAAGAGGAGAATCCTGACACATGGACTGCCCCCAGGCAAATCATGCTTCACTTAAGATAATAAATTGGAAAAGATGGCTGATCCATTTGCCAGTTTCATTGCATAAGGAATTGCATAGGGACAACAACAGGTTGTCCAAGAGTGTGAAGAAGAAGAGTGAATAGCCAATGACTTCTGTTTTCTTTGTCATAGGGTGTAAATTAAGGACTTCCTGATGTTAGTTCAAATGTGAGGCAGGGAAAATCACTTCCTTGAGTGTCAATCCAGACTCGGCAAAGAGGGGAGAGGGAGCAAGGGGTCAGATTGCAGATCCAGCAGTAGGTCAGGTGCCCTGCCACTGAAATGCCCAGGGTCCACTGGACTTAAGTGTTTTCCTCCCATGTTGCTGCCACGTCAAATCTATAGAAAACATGAGGGGGTGGGGGCTTTAACTAGTCCTGAAAGGGTAATTGTGCAACCATTTCCCTTATTGCAGCAACTTATGTTTTCCCTCTAAGACCACTCAGTTTGTCTGTCCCTTGCTTTGAGCTATAATCACACCTCTCTCCATTGAGTTGAGTGCCTTACCCATATCTTCTGGTCCACCTCTACTCCTTAGTAATAAGTGGGAGTTGTCAGGACTCCTCATGGGTATCCCATGACTGTTCCCAAGGGCACTTGTGATCAAACCAAGTATAAGTGTCACATACTAACCTCCAGTATATGGATATCAAATCTCTGCAGATTACCCCACTGGATTGTTAAGCACCACTAAGCTGCTTCTGTTACCCACCCCTCTTCCTGGTGGCCCTAACCTTCTACCATCCTGGGAACCATGGGGAGGGTGTAATGAGGTAGAAAAATGGGATGATCCCCTGAAAACTGCTATAAAAGAGAGTCCCAAATGGTGTGTCTTCAGTCCCCCTATCAGGGTCAATCCTCATCTTTATGGATGTAAGGGTAGATGCCCAACAAAGTCTGGATTCCCCTCAATCCCCACACTTATCCACTGCTTGTGATAGGAGACAGAATAAGGCCATGTTTCCCTTCCAGGGGACTGCTAAGTTCAGTTTCCAGAAGGCCCAAGTAAGGTGGACAGTCAATCCAATAAGAAAAGTGTCAAGTGTAGACCTCAATGCTCCTTTTTTTAGGTGGCCATTAAAGTTCTCCACAATTGCCAGTTGTCTTTGTGTGGTGGGTGATGTGGAAGGTCCATGTATTTCTGTGAATCTCATCCCTTCATTGAGTGGATTGTGCAAAGTGGGTTCCTTGGTCAGAGGAGATGTCATCTGAGTACCCAAAGGGGTGGCAGAGCCATTTTTCCAAGGTATCTCTTGTATGTACTGCATATGTAATATGAATTGCAAAGGCAAAGCCTGAATAGGTATCTACCATGACTGACTTGTAGTACATACCCTGGTGTGGCAGGAGAGGGCTGATGTAGTCCACTTGTCATGAGCAGGTAGTACAGCTCCTCTGGGAATAGCCCCTGAATGCCCTTACCTGGCTTGTAGTTGACATCTCTTACCTTGTTAAATGGCACATTGGGCCTCTTTTAATGAGAGAGGTACTTCGTGTTCCTGGACCCATCATTTCATGGTGTCAGAACTTCCACGTCCATTTCAGTGGTGGAAGCAGTCATGATAAATTCAGCTATTTCATGCTTGTCACCAAGGGTAAGTTTGTCTTCTTCATCTCCTAGACAGGGCTCATCCTCTGCCTCTCTCTTAGGAGGATCTCCAGCCTTGTCAGCTGTGAAAAGCAGCTCAGTGCATCCTTTGTTAGCTAGGTCATTCCAATGACTTTCAACGTGATAGGAGCCCATGCCATGCACATCAACACAAGTAACAGAGATGGAGACTTTCCATGCTACCATTCGTTTCCAAAGGTTCCTTTCCCACTCCCAGGAAGCTTTGATTCTCTGATCATGTTCTCTCCATTAACCTGACAAAACCCCTAAGTCACTGGCAATGAACAGCCCATGAGTCAATAAACAATACATGGGGATGTTTGAGTCCAAGTCTTCCAGGGCTTAGAGGACCACCTGCTGTTCAGCTTACTGTGCACTTTTTCCTGTGCTAAAGGTGGTATATTTTCTGCCTGAGGTAAGGGAAACAGTGATTGCTGCCCAGTGGATGCCAGATGTCTTCAATCTGGCCAATACATCAGTGAACCAGAGCTGAGCATCTAGTGGGGCATCCTTGAGTTGGGGTCCCCAGGATGATA
Source organism: Myrmecophaga tridactyla (assembly GCA_004026745.1). NCBI lineage: Eukaryota > Metazoa > Chordata > Mammalia > Pilosa > Myrmecophagidae > Myrmecophaga > Myrmecophaga tridactyla. The sequence continues at coordinate 19,983 of PVIY010004733.1, forward strand.
ATGCAGGGAGGGAAAGGATTTGATGTGGTATTGAGAAAGGATTTGATGTGCTGTTGCAATGGGATCATTTTTGTGAAGGATGCAAGCATGTCACCCACTATGGGCCCATTTGGGCATGATCCTGAATATACCACTTCTATTTGATGATGCTTGATTGTTGGTCACTGCCTGGTTAGGTGTTCTGATTACCCCGACCTAGGACCTGATGGGGATTTCTGGCCTCAGGAGGACCTGAGAGTTCTCAGTGATTCCTTTCACTTCCATTGTGACCTAACAGGACACCAGACCTGCCTCAGGAAGGGGGAGCAACATGGGTGCCCATTCCCCAAGCAGGAAGGGTATGATAAACATACCCAATCATGTTTCCCAGGGGAAGCCCTGGGGTGAGGAGCAAAATCAGCTTGTCAGCCTCACTTGATAATAACATCATCAGTCCTGTCATGAAATGGGAATCTGATGAGGAGCTAAATCCTTCTGGCAAGGATGGTATATCCATGTACTCAATGGCATAACCACTGGTTATATCCAACTCAATTGCTGCAACATGACCATGGCTTCTTTCTTGTTACTCCGAGGCTTAGTTAAAATTTGGGAGAGTTCACCCAGAGTGGAATATGCTCATCTGACTCCCTTTAGGATCCAATCAAATAAAGGTAATGGCTGCATCATGCCTGGCATGGTGTGCCTGCAACAGCCACGACTCCCTGCTCCCTGTTTCCTTCTCTCTTAGCTACCTTTGACTAAAGGGTCTGTTAGAGGACAGGGTTGAAAGAGAGGCAGCTGAGACTTTTCTCCTCAGTCTGGTTAATCAGGGTGGATGTCACGCTGTCATTGTAAAGTCGGGACAGCCACAGATGGGGAGCCTTTCCTGGCTTTGGCCCATTTCTATCTTTCAAATCCCTGCATTTCCTTCTCCATAAAAGTTTGCACTTTTGTTTTCTCCTCTAGATCCCCATGTTGGATTATAATCATCTCCTGAATAATGAGCAGCCTCACACTAACCTCAATATCAGTCTTGGTGGTTTGAGTGTGGTGTGCCTGATTCCAGAATGACAGAAGACATAAGAAGCCATGAACCAGGGCAGTGTATGCCAGGAAGTGGAAGTCTTATCTTAGAATGGAACCAGCTAGCCAACTCCCATGGCATTCATGGAAGGATTTACAAAGTTCCACTTATCCTTGCCTCTCCCCTGGTGGATGAAGACAGCACACCCAGCTGTGCTTCAGTATCTCCCTCCAGCCTGGTAGAGTGAGGTGACTTCAGTTTAGCACACAAAGCCCTGAGTCCTGTGCTGCCCAAGACACTCCTGTTACAAAAGTAACGCAAGACTGAAAAAAGAATGGCCACAAAATCAGCCCATTCCATACTTCCCCGTGTACCCTGCTCACTGAAAATCTGTGGTGTGAATTGCTATATGGTGCACTGTGGGAACACACTCTCAGACACAACAGAAACTTTTAGCAAATGATTGATTTATTACTTACACAGCACAAAGGGTCCTAAAGAGCAGGAGATATTCCCGTTATGGCTGATCTCCCTGGAAGGCCAAATAGCTCAGGTCAGGGTGGATGGATGGCAAATTCACTGGAAATGAGAGACAAGTTTGTGCTGACTGAGGATGGTATTTATCCACCCCCAGGGGTGTGGGGCCTACCACTGAGAGTTTCCTGCCCTGAGAAGCACCTGGAGCTGCTTGTTCCAGATTTCTGAGTTTAAGGCTGGGCAAGTTTTTTGTTGTTGTTGTTATTCCTAACATCTCCCCAGGGTTGTGGAACGGAAACTGACTAAAACATTGTGCAATAGAAAAGGAGGCAGCAGGTAAATGAGGGCTGGGAGATGGCCTCGGGGGGTAAGGCAGCAATAACTGTGTGTAAAGAATGTTACTACTTGTCAAAAATGAAATATATATATATATATATGTAATTCCTTGAATATGTATAAAATATAGCTAGGAGAAACGAATAATATTGTTTGCCTTTGGTGAGGAGAACTGATTGGCTGGAGCACAGAGATCAGAAGGAGACTTTACACTCTATAGACCTGTCATGGGTTGAATTGTGTCCCTCCAAAAGATATGTTGAAGTCCTAATCCCAAGTACCTGTGAATGGGAACTTATTTGGAAATAGGGTCTTTGCAGATGAAATCAATTTAAGATGAGGCCATCCTAAATAAGGGTGAGTCCCAAACCAATAAGACTGGTGTCTTAGACAATAGACACAGATATAGATGCAGAGGGGAGAACCCCATGTAAAGATGGAGACACACAGAGGGAAGATAACCATATAAAGACAGAGGCAGAGATTGGAATTATGCTGCCATGAGTCAAGGAATGTTGGGGCCACCAGAAGCCAGGAGAAGCAAGGAAATCAAGCTTCCCTAGAGGCATGGCCCTGCCAGAAATTTGATTTTGAATCTCTAGCCTCCAGAATTGTGAGAAAATAAATTTCTTTGGTTTTAAGTCACATAGTTTGTAGTACTTTATTACTGCAGTCCTAGGAAACTAATACAATACCTTTTGAATTTTGAACCACAAGTCTACTACCTATTCATATTAAAATGTTTTAAATAATGAAATATGGTAAAGCATATATAAACCTAGAATCCTACCAATAGATAATACATGCTTCACTACTCAAGAAGTAATTAAATGATACAACCCAGAGTATGATGGGTGGATAATTAAAAAGGATTGGCAAAGTCCCTTGAAGGATGGGAGAAAAAAAATGGAGCTATTAAACTTTACCACTGGGGAAACCCCTGATACTGTCTCAAACATTAGAAACTCCCAAGTCAGTAGGCCAAGCCCTCAATCTTGAGGGTTGCTCTTGTAAAGCTTATTTTGAAGTGGAGAAGCTAAGCCTATCTATAGTTATGTATAAGAGTTACTTCCAGAAGACCTCTTTTGTTGCTAAGATGTGGCCGCTCTCTCTCTAAGCCCAACTCTGCAAGTAAAATCATTGCCCTCCCCTCTATGTGGGACATGACATCACATCCAGGGGTGAAAGTCTCCCTGGCAGCATGGGAAATGACTCCCAGGAATGTGCCTGGCCCTGGCACCATGGGATTCACGATGCTTTCCTGACCAAAAATGGGAAAAGAATTGTAACAAATAAGGTATCAGTGGCTGAGAAAGTTCAAGTACAGTTGAGAGGCTACTCTGGAGGTCACTCTTATGCAAACTTCAGTTAAATATTGCTACTTCATAATTTGCCAAACCCCAACCCAAACCATTCCTGCCAATCCTAAGGAAAACCTAGGGTATTATATAAGGTTCCACAAATATTCCATGAACTAAGGTAACTTTCCAGAAACCTATAACCTCCAGGTGGGTCCCTAGGCCAAATAAGTCCTGAAACTCAGAGAGGCCAGCCTCTCCAGAACATCAGCTAGTTCTAACCCTCTCTCCCATATTATCGAATAGCTCCTAAAGATTGGAAGAAAGAACAAAGTGTAATATAACAGAGTACATAGGCTTTAACAGGTGAGTATGACTGATGAATCATTCTATTGATATTTCTTTTAGACTCCAGTGTCTTGGAGCAGTCAGAAGGAAAAACCTAAAATTGTGGAACTATGACCCATACCAAACTCTGAAATCTGTCCTATAACTAATTGTTGCAGTGTGCTTTGAAATTTAATGCTTTTTTGTATATGTATTATTTTTCATAATAAAAAAAAGAAGTAATTAACAAGAAAGCCTTGCTTCTATAAAGCAAAAATTATAACGGCTACGTTCTGCAACCACAATGCAATAAAGCTGTAAATTAATGCAAAAGCTTACTGCCCCTAGCACAGGTCCTCATCCTCCCAAGGCTTGGAGCCTCCAGAATTCAATCAAAGGAATCACAGAGGCCTTCTAATTTTAAATCCCATGTCCTTTTTATTCCCTCACCAGAAACTGTTGAGAAGAAGGACTGTGAGTCCAGCTCCCAATTCTCTTAAATGCCTTCATTCATAAAGTCTTGTTAAATACACTATTTGAGCACAACTATCTGACTGAGAACTTTATCTATCTCTCTGGATGGAAAGTTCTGGAAGGGAGTCTGGCCCAAGCACCAAAATGTTGCAATAACATTCAGGTTTTCACTGCCTCTTCTCCCCTTAGCAGGCATCTCCCAAACAGTTACCAAGAGCTCACTAGCCCACATTCCTATATCTCACTAGTAAGGTGTATTAGTTAGGGTTCTCTAGAGAAACAGAATCAACAGGAAATATTTGTAAATATAAAATTTATAAAAGTGTCCATGGGAACATAGAATCCAAAATCTGTAGGGTAGGCTGTGAAGCTGACAATTCTGATGGAGGGTTTGGATGAACTCCACAGGAGAGGTTCGCCAGCTGAAGCAGGAAGAGAGACTATCTCTTCTGAATACTCCTTAAAAGCCTATCAGTGATTAGACTAAGCATCACTCATTAAATAAGACACACCCCTTGGCTGATTACAAATGGAATCAGCTGTGGATGTAGCTGACATGATCATGATTTAATTCTATGAAATGTCCTCATAGAAAAAAACAGGCCAGCACTTGCCCAACCAGACAAACAGGTACCACCACCTGGCCAAGTTGACACATGAACCTGACCATGACAGTACACCCCTTGTCAACTTGGCAGCTATACTCATCACCTTAAACCATACCTAATTTCTAAATAGAAAACAATAAAAGACAATTTTTTTTTCACCTAACAATACTCAACTGTCCTGCATATAACTGGAAACACATTAAACCTCTCCAGAATAGGGTGCAAGCCCTTGGGTAATATTCACTCTTAAACTTCGTATCTTAAAACTTAAATAGTATAACAGGAACAAAACAGCATTACAGTCCTCATTTCTGTAACTGATCATGTGGTCATAGTTCATATTTATCACTAACTTCTTCAAATACCCATTCCACATTTCCTTTACCTTCAGCAAGCACTTCAGCTGGCCATGGTCTTTGCCTGGTGGGGTGACCCAAACCTTCATTCCTGAAGTTTCAGAGCCATTGGTAGTCCTGCCAGGATTGGGTTGTTGCAGTTTTCCATTGATTTAGTCACAGGGCATGGTAGTACTAAAAGATGCCCTAGGGGATCTCCTATATTCCAGGAAAACTCTTCTTTACCTCCATTGTGTAGTTGTAGTCCTATTTACCCCTCATAGTCAGGGTCAATCACCCCAGCCAGTAATGTAAACCCCTTCTTGGCTTATGGATCCAAGGGCATGAGTAGACCAAAGTGACCAGTTCAATGGAATAATTGTTGTTTCTCCTAGTGGAAGCACTCCCCCTTTTAGAACTAAAACCTGTAGACCAGCAGAGCTCAGGGTCACAGGGACAGGAAACAAAAATTTTCCTAGTGGATCAGTAGGGGTAACAGTGAGTGGTGCCACTCCCATTTCCACCCCTTGGTTCCTGGCTATGGGAGAAATGGCACCATACAGCAGACACTGATTCAGAGCGTACAGAGCTTCCTGGAGAACATTACCCCAGCCCTTCAAGATATTGCCACCTAGTTGGCACCATGATTGAGTTTTCAAAAGGCCATTCCATCATTCTATCAATCCAGCTGCTTCCAGATGCTGGGGAGCATGGTAAGATCAGAGAATTCCATGAGCCTGTGCCCATTCCACACTTCATTTGCTGTGAAGTGTGTTCCCTGATCGGAAACAATGCTGTATGGAATACCATGATGATGGATAAGGCATTCTGTAAGCCCACGGATGGTAGTTTTGGCAGAAGCCTTGCATGCAAGAAAAGCAAACCCATATCCAGAGTATGTGTCTATTCCAGTTAGAACAAATTGCTGCCCCTTCGATGTAATCAACCTGCCACCATGTAGCTGGCTGGTCACCTCAGGGAATGGTGCCGTTTCAGGGGCTGAGTGTGGGTCTTTGCTGCTGGTAGATTGGAAACTCAGCAGTGGCTGTAGGCAGGTCAGCCTTGGTGAGTGGAAGTCCATGTTGCTGAGCCCATGCATAACCTCCATCCCTACCACCATGACCACTTTGCTCATGAGCCCATTGGGCAATGAGAGGAGTTGCTGGGGAAAGAGGCTGACTGGTATCCACAAAACGGGTCATCTTATCCACTTGATTATTAAAACTTTCCTCTGCTGAAGTCACCCTCTGGTGCACATTTACATGGGACACAAACATTTTCATGTTTTTACCCCACTCAGAAAGGTCTATCCACATACCTCTTCCCCAGACTTCTTTGTCACCAATTTTCCAATTATGTTCTTTCCAAGTCCCTGACCATCCAGCCAAACCATTAGCAACAGCCCATGAGTCAGTATATAAATGCACCTCTGGCCAGTTCTCCTTCCAAGCAAAATGAACAACCAGGTGCACTGCTCAAATTCTGCCTACTGGAAGGATTTCCCCTGACTACTGTCCTTCAAGGACACCCCAGAAAAGGGTTGTAGTGCTGCAGCTGTCCACTATCAGGTGGTACCTGCCTATCATGCTGAACCATCTGTAAACCAGGCCCAAGTTTTCTCTTCCTCAGTCAATTCACTGTAAGGAACTCCCCAAGAGGCCATAGCTCTGGTCTGGGAAAGAGAAGGTAATGTGGCAGGAGTGGAGACCATGGGTATTTGGACCACTTCCTCATGTAACTTACTCATACCTTCAGGACCTGCTCTGGACCTATCTCATATATACCACTTCCATTTTATGATAGGGTGCTGCTGCACACACCCAACTTTCTGGCTTGGTGGGTCAGACAACTCCCAGCTCATGGTAGGCAACACAGTTCTCACGGTAACTTGGTGGCTCAAGATTAAGTGTTCGCTCTTGACGAAGGCCCAGTAGCGGGCCAAAAGCTGTTTCTCAAAAGGAGGGTAGTAGCTACTTTTGCTCACTAGATCCAATCAACATGATATCATCAATATAATGGACCAGTGTGATATCTTGTGGGAGGGAGAAAAGATCAAGTGCCCTGCAGACAAGATTATGACACAGGGCTGGAGAGTTGATATACCCCTGAGGTAGGACAGTGAAAGTATATTGCTGACCTTGCTAGCTGAAAGCAAACTGTTTCTGGTGGTCCTTACTAACAGATATTGAGAAAAAAGCATTTGCCGGATTAATAGCGGCATACCAGGTACCAGGGGATATATTGGTTTGCTCAAGCAATGATACCACATCTGGAACAGCAGCTACAATTGGAGTTACCACCTGGTTGAGCTTACAATAATCCACTGTCATCCTCCAAGACCCATCTGTTTTCTTAACAGGCCAAATAGGAGAGTTGAATGGGGATGTGGTGGGAATCACCATCCCTGCATCCTTCAAGTCCTGAATAGTGGCAGTAATCTCTGCAATTCCTCCAGGAATCTGGTATTGCTTCTGATTCACTATTTTGCTCAGTAGGGGCAGTTCTAGTGGCTTCCACCTGGCTTTTCCCACCATAACAGCCCTCACTGCACGATTTAGACAGCCAATGTGGGGATTCAGCCAGTTGCTCAGTATGTCTATTCCAATTATGCATTCTGGAACTGGAGAAATAACTACAGAATGGGTCTGGGGGCCAACTGGACCCACTGTAAGACAGACCTGAGATAAAATTCCATTGATCACTGGGCCTCCATAAGCCCCCACTCTGACTTGTAGACCAGAGTGACGTTTTGGGTCCCCTGGAATTAATGTCACTTCTGAGCCAGTGTCTAATAATTCCTGAAATATCTGATTATTTCCTTTTCCCCAATGCACAGTTACCTTGGGAAAAAGCTGTTGCTCTCCTTGGGGAAGGCTTGGAGGAAGATTAACAGTATAGATTTGTGGCAGTGTAACAGGGTTCTCCTCAAAAGAGACCTGGTCTCCCCTTCATTCAAGGGGCTCTGGGTCTGTAAACTGTCTCAAGTCTGGAAATTGATTAAGGGGCCATGACTGTGGTTTTGTAATTCAAGTTAGACTTCTGTTAACTTGACCTAGAACCCTTTTGTTTATACAACTCAAACAAGAATTTAGTGGACTGCCCATCTATTGTATTTCTAGGTACCCCATGATTTACTAGCCAATGCCACAAGTCTCTGCAAGTCAGGTTATTTTGATTCCTGCTTTGAGTTTGCTGTCCATTATAATAGCCACATCCACCCTGTCTTTGGCAATTAAGTGCCGCCACCTGGCTTCTGTCAACTCGGGATCCAGTCATCCCCATTGTGTTTAAGGATTCCAGCTCAGTGACAGCAGTTCCCACAGTAATATCTGACCTACAGAGAAGTCCAACTACAGAGCTCTTAGGGATGATGGTGCTAGTCTCACAAATTTATTTCTCACTGTTCTGATAAAAGGTGCATCCTCCGGACATTCCTGGGGTGTATGAGCAGGCTTTGCATGATAAATCCACTCTAACATTCCAGTCTCTCTAAGCCTCTTGATCCCCTCATCTACATTATACCAGGGCAGTTCTGGCATTTCAACTTCAGGTAATGTTGGCTACCTTTTGATCCATGTTTCAAGCAACCATCCAAACAAACTGTTAATGCCTTTTCTAACCCCTTGAGCTATAACATTAAATGCAGAATCTCTGCTTATGGGCCCATATCAATAAATTCAGCCTGATCCAGCCTTATATTCCTCCCACCATTATCCCACACTCTTAAAATCCATTGCCACACGTATTTCCCTGATTTCTGTCTATATAAATTGGAAAACTCACACATTTCTTTTGGAGTATAGCGTACCTCCTCATGTGTGATACTTTGCACCTACCTTTAGGGGCATGTTGGGACTTTAGTCTAGTTATAGGTCTGGAAGAAAGGAGGGGTGTTGGGGGTGGGTCATGAAAAGAATTAGAAGTATCTTCCAAGCTATTTGCTTCAGCGCATTCATTTGCAGTTTCATCTGGTGAAACAGGATTAATCACTCTAGGGCTAATCCCTTCAGGTGGAGGTTGGTTGGTCTACTCCTCAAGGCAGACTGGAGGTGGGGTGGCTATGTCCTCAGGGCAGACTATTACAGGGTTATCTAGAGAAGACTCAGCAGGACCTAGGGTTTCAACCTCTCCACCAACATCATTATCAATCCATATGTCACCATCCCATTTTTCAGGGTCCCACTCCTTTCCAATCAATGCCCTCACTTTAACGGCAGACACGATGCAACATTGAGATTTCAGTTTACGTTGTAAAGTTGCTACTCTAACAGTAAGATTCTGAGTCTGATTTTCAGAGATCTCAAGTCTACGGCTACAGGAAATAAGATTTTCCTTCAGGACACTTACAGAAACATCTACATCTGTCAGATGCCACATAAGCTTCTCGTTTGAAGCCTTAAGGCCATCTCTTTCACTCATATAATGTATACAGTGTATCTAACAACAACCAGTCAACATCTCTATACTTCCTATTTCCACAAAACTCCATAAAGATGTCAAAAACATTATCCCCCAGAGCCTGGTTTCATACAAGTGAAGCATTAGAAGAATCGAAAAGCGATATTTTGACTATCTCTTTTGCCAACTCACTCCATGGATTGGGAGTGTCATTCTGATTATGGGAATCAGAGTCCAGTCAGAGTAGAAAACCATTCATAAAAACCCATTTTTAAGATTCTGTTTCTTAAGAACCACTCCTGGTACCAAGTTGTATTAGTTAGGGTTCTCTAGAGAAACAGAACCAACAGAAATATTCATAAATATAAAATTTATAAAAGTGTCTGTGGGAATGTAGAGTCCAAAATCTGTAGGGCAGGCTGTGAAGCTGACAATTTCGATGGAGGGTCTGGATGAACTCCAAAGGAGAGGCTTACTGGCTGAAGCAGGAAGAGGGCCTGTCTCTTCTGAATCCTCCTTAAAAGGTTTTCAGTGATTATATTAAGCATCGCTCATTAAAGAAGACACTCCCCTTGGCCGATTACAAATGGAATCAGCTGTGGATGTAGCCCACATGATCATGATTTAATTATATGAAATGTCCTCATAGCAAAAGACAGGCCAGTACTTGCCCAACCAGACAAACAGGTACCACCACCTGGCCAAGTTGACACATGAACCTGACCATGACATAAGGGAATGGTAAAATTGTATGGGAAGGAAACACCAAGGTAACTGGAGATGGGCTCTCAAGAACCCACAGGTAAATGCATCACTCTTATTGGACATTTTGCCTCAACCAGTGTAGATCAGAATGTACGATCATGTGATGTCACAGATGTGTCATTGGTAATACAACACAATATGCTGGTAAATGTTTTAGCAGGCAAAACCTGTTTTGAAGAGTTGAATAGCAAAGAATTGAATGAGTATGTGTGTTTTAGTATACTGAATTATATTTTCCAACATTTTGAGTCCTTGGAATTAATATACATAAACTTCAGAAACATGGCTACCGCTTAACTGATTAAGTTTCGGACATTCTGGGTAGATGATCTTTTATTTAAACATTTATATATGTATAAACATATACACAGTGTGCATTATTTTTGCCTCTTCAGTCCTCCAGTACCTGGTTAAACAATTATTTATATTGAATTTTCTCTTATAAAATAACTAGTGTGGTGTCATGGTTAGGTTCATGTGTCAACATTTGTAATCAGCCAAAGGGGATTGTCTTCTGCGATGAGTAATGCTTAATCTGATCACTGGAAGCCTTTTAAGGATGATTCAGAAGAGACAGGCTCTTCCTGTCTCTGCTGGTGAGCCTCTCCTGTGGAGTTCATCCAGACCCTCCATTGGAATCGTCAGCTTCAAGCCTGCCCTGCGGATTTTGGGCTCTGCGTTCCTGTGGTCACGAGAGACACTTTTATAAACTTTATATTTGCGAGTGTTTCCTGTTGATTCTGTTTCTCTAGAGAACTCTAACTAATACATGTGATTTCTGTTTTCCTGATTTGACCTTGAGTGATACAGAAGAAAATATTAGTTGCAATCTAATCCTAATGAGATTTTTTACAACCTGCTGCAACCATTAAAAATATTTTTTTTCAGAAGATAGAGAGAATCTAACCCTTTGGAATCTCTGTTTTCTCATTAGTACAATGTGAATAACTACGAAGTGCTTGTTGTAAGGATGTGCGATACTATTTGTAAAGTGCTCAGTACTGTGCTTGGCATATAGTTGCTGCCTAATAAATGGAGGTTGTTATTATTTTTCACTATAATTCATATTCTACTTTTAAACTGCTACAATTCTGTTTTCTCTGGGTGGCATGCTCTCTTTTCTTCTTCTCCTTCTCCTTCTCTTTCTCCTCCTCCTCCTCCTCTTCCTCCTCCTCCTCCTCCTCCTCCTTCTTCTTCTTGTGTGTGTATGTATGTGGGTGTGTTTTGTTCAAAGTGGCCTCATTCACAATTACGCCTTACAGGAAATAACCAAAATATCCTTCAGTGGGTGAATGTTAAACTCTGATCCATACAACCAATGACATACTACCTGGCCATAAAGAGCAACCACATGGCCATAAAGAGCAACCACATAAATCTCAAAGACATTATGTTGAGTGAAAAGAACCAATCTCCAGAGGTTACACACTATATGATTCCATTTATGTGACATTTGGGAAAAGACAAATCTATCAGGAAGGAGAATTGATCAGTGTTTGCCAGAGATTGGAGTGGGGCAAGGGTTTGACTACATAGGGTAAGCATGAGGGAATTTTGGGGAGTGAAGAAACTGCTGTGTGTTCTGATTGTGGTGTTAAGGTGTTGGTTAAGTGAATCTATGCGTGAGTTAAAACTCATAGACCTGTATCTTCAAGAAAGTGTGGATCTTACAGTCTGTTCATTTAGAAATTAAAATAAAATGAAAATGTATATATATACTAAATAAATTTCTTTTTAAAAATTCTTTAAAAGCAATTTTCCATCTGGGTTTCTGCCAGAAAGGCTGCTTTGTGGGGGCTCTGCCACACTAGCCCTTCTGTTCAGTGAGCCTGTTTTTCCATCTGAAAACAAGAGGATCAGTCTAGAGCAGTGATTTCCATTGTCCTCTCTTCCCCAGCAAATCATGCCCCTGGACACTCTCTTTATGAAAATGAGAGTGGAAGTAGGTTTGGAAAGAAAGAGCATTGGGACTCTACCGGGCAAACACTGGACCCACAGATCTGCATCAACACTTACAGTTGTGCTTTTGTTTGTCTCATCTATTGTTTGTCTGAAAATCTCTGAATTAGAATGGTTGGTTTCAAGTCAGACCTCAAGCACATGGGGCAGTTTGAACAATCCTGGATTCCAGGGTCTACTTGTATGGCCTGCTTGCTTGTACTTTGGCAAGTATCCCCATGGATCCCAATGGTAAGCCAGATTGGGGCACTGGATCAGTGATTGTAAACATGGCATTTTGGGGGAGCTGGAAGTGTGCTCCTGGCTTCACAACACCTTGGTTTCACATGAATTAAGCACAGTGGGGACTCTGAAAAAGCTCCTAAACCTAGAGTCTCCTCTAAGGTAGGGTCTGAAAGGAACTTCCACCATTTTTTCTTACACTAAGGATGATTTTTTGGGAAGACCATATTGTAAACAATAAAGGACCGTGCACAGATGGAGCAAATGCTGTTATGAAGATGAGCGTGCTGACCCCTGACCAGTGGGGGATTTATACTAAGTGTGTACTGTGTGCCAGGGACCATGCTAAGTAATTGTTCAATCCTCAGAATGACCCTGTGAAAGAAAAGGTGTGTCATTACTTTGGCAAATAAGGAAGTTGAGGCTCTGAGAAGCCCCATATCCAATACAGAGGAGGTGAAAGAGGTGACAGGGCTGGGTCCTGGCCAGCAGCTCCAGCCTTCCCAGCCAAGGCCCGTGGGAGGAACCCTTCTCTAACACATGCCCTGGAGAGGGGTACAAATGCCCCTTTTCAACAAAGACTTGTGGGCAATCACCAAGAGCCCCCTTGAAACTTTGCCATCTAGAACTGCCTAAAAAAAGAGTCTTTTTGTTTTGTTTTTAATTCTATATAGTGGAATGCTTTCTATGAAAACTATATTATGTGTAAGTACAATCTAGAAAACCAGAGTTGGGCCACTGTGGTTGAAGGTAGGGGCAGGGATGACCTGAGTCTCCCTCAGGGAGTTCTAGTTGAAGGCCACTTATTCAGCAAGTTGGTACTTACTGGGAGACACACAGGAGGTGCCATGGTGCCTATGGCTCTGGCTCTGGATCTAAAGAACAGAAGGACTTCTAGGGGGATTTGGGGGCTCTCCCTCCTACCAGCCTTTGGGGTGGTGGTAGTGGTGGTGCAGAATTGCAGGATTCCAGTCCTGCCACATGCATTAGGTACTACTTGCAGGTCCATCTGAGTTGGACACCACCTGCCTCATCTTTCTACCGGTTTAGCCCCAGCAGCTATGACATATCATTCACAGGGTAAGAAATTTATTCCAACGATTTTTACATTTAGTGCATTTTATTCTTTCAAGATAGAGATCACTAGGTTAAAAACTGCACCAGCTTTCCCTCTTTTTTTTCCATTACAAAAGCCATCATCTGGGTTTCTATATGGACAAAAACGAAATGTTCAAGTCCACTTATAGTAGGAATGGCTCACACCGGAATCATCAAATTGAACTCCTTTTCATAGATGTCAGGGATCACGCCCATGGGCAAGTTGATTATGTGCACGGTGTTCTTGCTAAACAGCTTGAATTCATAATGAATCAGTTGTTCCTAAAAGCTGTTATTGGGTCGGATGATGGGTCGGCATGCCTTGGTACATGTGTGGGTGTCCAAAAGAGACATGGCATGATACTTCATCAGGTATGCAAGACAGAGCGCGGCGGGGCGTCTCACCCTGGCAGCGCAGTGCAGCAGTGTGCGGCCCTTCTTCATCTCCACGCTGTGGATGTGGTCAGCAATCAGGTCAAAAAAAGTCATAAAGGCACGAGCAGGGTGCATCCGCCACCGGCACCTGAACATATTGAATGTCCTTGTAGAAGATGTTCACCACCTCCACCGAAACGTTGATGACCGGGGTGATTTGGTTGCTGGACAGCATAAATTGGTTGTTTGCTGCCATACACATAATTGCTGATATATAGGCTGCTCGAGATCTGTGACAGGCCATGGACGGAGAACAGAGAGAACTGAATCTGGAGGGAATTCTGGCTTTCTGTCATTAAGGTGGTGGGTCAGCTGGTCCCTCTGAGTGCTTTCGGGGCACCACTCCCGCGGGCTGACAGGCGTGCTGGTTCAGGAAGCAGGCGTGCGGTTAAGCGTCAGGCTAGGGTCTGGGAGACTGACAACTGGTCACCGCCCCGTCGGAGTCAGGCATCACAATCCCCACCAGCCAGTCGCTCTGGTTTCCATGGCAATGGCCGCTAGCCACAGAGAGGACTTGGCCGCCCAGCCGGGTTTTCTTTGGAGAAACTCCCAATCCCTTTTCTTTTTATCTTTCTTCATGCTAGTTTATTTTCCAAACCTCCATTCTTTTTTTCCTTGACTTTTTAAAATGTTCTGTTAGAAACTATTAGATGCTTCAGTTAATGGGCCACACTGAACGCACTATCTATGAATGGGTCTATTTCACTGGTATTGACGAACAGGACTTACACTTTTTTTTGCAAAGGAGTAATATCATATTGTGCGTTTTGAAACAGCATTTGGCTTATGTAATATGCTAATCTCTATAAAATCGGAGTGAGATATGGGTTTGACTGCCTGGCGGTATACTTCTTTGTTGATTGCAACCATAGCATTACGCTCCTGCTTACAAACACATCAGGGCTGGTTGTAAGGGAACATTGTTAACTGATGTGTAGCCCTTTTTATCTAGTGTGAAGTTGATCTGTGGTGGACAGTTGTAACTAATTTCGCTGTGTCACAGTCCATTTGTAGAAACAGCTCAAATGATTTATCACTTCATTCTACTTTACCTGAGACAACAGTTCAAATGATCTTGTGTCTATTTTCTTCAAAAAAGAACACCCACATACTTTCTAAACTGCAAGTCACTTTAACCACTACCAATGGTTATGTCCCAGCAAAATTAAAATTTTTGGAACAAGTCAATGCTACCTGACATTTGCATTTCCTTTCAACTAAGATTTTTGAAGAATTTGACTAAAAATCGAAAAGAACTACAATTTAAAACTAACAAATTGTTTCACAGAGCAGCCAAAAGACTTGCGTTTTTCACCCTCATTCCATCATTTTGATTTGTGAGCTAAGGAGTGCTGCCACTATAAACAAAGGTGAAATAGAAGCCAGCCTGTTTGTGAATGGTCAAAGTAATGATAACTTCACAACACATTTCTTTTTCTCAGCTGCCAAAGTCAGATTATTTTGTACTGTTTAAATTGTCAGTCCCTCAAACACAAATATTAATAAATATGAAAACTGCCTCATTGGCAACAACTTGACTGGGCTAAAGATATTTAAAAGGGTTCATTCTAACATTTAAGATATGGCATCATGAGAAGCTTTGCAATCTCATGGAGTAACGTAGAACTCCTAAGAGTATTATAGTCTACTTGTATCATAAGTCTACAATTCTTAAATTTGAAAAATGCAATAAAATTAACCAAAATAATTTCAAACACTGTTCTCTAAGATGATCATGACCCATGTTAAGCGGGTACATTTATTTATTCTTTTAGCCAATATTCTGCGACTTTTTTTTGTCTGAGAAATGTTGGTTGTCTTAAAACTCTAATATGGGGCTTTTCCTGGGTGGATGAAGATTTGATGTTTCCTCCCCCTAAGTTTGGAAACAGATCACTTCCACACTCCTATCTGCTTCTACTTTTCCTTGTTATTCAGTGGAGAAAATGTATAAGGACTTGTCCAGGAAAATACTCTTTCTCTTTCCACCACTGGGAAAAGACCCTGGATGTTAAGAACTCGTTAACATTCAGATATTTCAATCCAATAGTCAAGAACCTTTCCAATCTGATCTCAGCCTACCTTTCAAATCTCACTCATTCATTTATTCATCAATTTTTTATTAAAAATCTATTGTGTGCTAGGCATCATTCACCTCTACAAATGCTCAGTTCTGACCAAACAAATCAAATGTCCTTGGTAAATACAAAATGTATGGTCCTGTTTTCTTGCCTTTGCTAATGCCATTCCTCTTTCTTCAGAAACCTTTCTCATTCTTTTCTGCTTATGGAATCCTATCTATTCTTTAAGACTCAGCTTGATTAAATTTTAAAAAGCACTGACTGAGCATCCAATTCATGTTAAGTACAGTCCTAGCATTGGTGATCCAACACAACACATGCAGACTATTATTTCAAAGAATCTATAGTTTGATCAGAGAGATAGGTAATTATGCAGAGTCCAGAGGATGAAATGATTCATTGTTTCATGTGTATTTTTGGTGGAGAAGGAGGAAGGGGGACACTGTAGGGGAATGTCATGGAAGACTTCACAGAAAACTTTTTATTTGTTTGTTTTTATTATTTATTGTCTATTTTCCCCAAATTTTTGTTTTGAAAAATTTCAAACCTACACAAAAGCTGCAAAAAAAATAGAGCACTGAACACATGCTTAAATTGCACCTATAATTCATCTATTGGTAACCCTTTGCCACATTTGCTTTACCTCTCTAGATGTACAAACACACATATTTATTTATTTGCTTTTATATTTACTTTTGCTGAACCACTGAGAATTAATTGCAGACATAGTGTGGTGGTTTGAAGCTATGTACCCCAGAAAAGTCCATGTTCTTTTAACTCATTCTTGTGGGTGCAGACCTGTTGTAGGTGGGACTTTTTGGTTAAGTTATTTCCATTAAGATGTGACCCACCCCATTCAAGGTGGTCTTAAACCTTTTACTGGAGTCCTTTATGAGAGGATAAAAGACAGAAAAACCTCAGAAAAGCTGAGAGACAAGGACACACCCACATGTATGAGGAGGCCACTGAAGCCAGAAGCTGAAAGCAACAAGACACGGGAGAGAAGGACCAGAAGATGCCAGCCATGTACCTTCCCATGTGACAGGTATCCCAGATGCCAGCAGCCTTTCTTCAGAGAAGATATTCTCCTGCTGATGCCTTAATTTGGACATTTTCACAGTCTTAGAACTGTAAAACCAACCCATTTCTGGTATAATGCATTCCCACAGGTTTAGCAAACCGAAACAGATAGCAATACTTTAGCACTTCAGCACTTATCTCCCAAGAACCAGTACATTCTTCTCCATAACCACAATAGAATGACCACACTCAGGAATTATAGCATTGACCAATAATATTATCTGATATATAATCCATACATAAACTTCACCAGTCAACCCAATAATGTTAAGAGCTGTGGTTTTTTTCCCTCTCTTTTGATCCAAGATTGAAACAAGGATCTCATTTTGCATTTAGTTGTCACACTTCTTTAACGTCTTTTACTTTGGAACAGTTCTCTAGCCATTTGTTTTGTTTTGTCATGGTCTTTCCTGACAGTTAATATTTTTTGAAGATTTCAAGTCAGTTGTTTTGCAGAACATCTTCCAATTTGGATTTGTCTGATTGTTTCCTCAGGATTAGATTCAGGTGAAATATTTTGGCAGAAATAATTTCAGAATGTTTTATTCTCAGTATATCACATCAGGGAGCATGTGGTATCTGTTTGTCCCATTAATGATGAATGATGATGATAATTTGATAAATACTTGGTTAAGGTGGTATTAGGTAGGTTTCTTCTAGCTTATCTCCTTTGTGATAAATAAGGAATATGTGGGTGGTACTTTGAGATTGTGGGATTATATTTGGAATAGGATTTTGAAGCATGAATAGGAGTTTTCTGGGTAGACAAGGAGGGATCAACATTCTATACAGAAAGGAAAGTATATGCAAAGGCACAAAGTTGTGAAATAGTGTCTGGATGGTAGAAAACAGTAACTCGGAATTACTAGAGCACAAAGAACCAGGCAGGAGAAGTTGCAAGTGGAGTGGCTAGAGGAGCTGGCAGCAGAGATCAGGAGGGCAAGAGACTGAGGATATAGGTAATATATTTAAATTAAAGGGTGGTGGTTCTAGTTTGCTAGCTGCTGGAATGCAATATGCCAGAAATGGAATGGCTTTTAAAAGGGGGGATTTAATAAGTTGCTACTTTACAGTTCTAAGGCCAAGAAAATGTTCCCATTAAAGTAAGTCTATAAAAATGTCCAAATTAGGGCATCCATGGAAAGAAACCTTGGTTGAAGAAGACCAATGAAGTTCAGGATTTCTCTCTCCACTGTAAAGGCACATGACAAATATGGCAACATCTACTAGCTTCCTCTCCAGGCCTCTTGCTTCACGAAGCTCCTGGCGGTGTTCTCCTTCTTCATCTCCAAAGGTTTCTGGCTGGCGAACTCTGTGGTTCTCTCATCATTCTGTCATGGTTCTGCCACTCTCTCCTGGTTCTCAAAAGGAACTCTCTCTGAAATGTCTCCTCTTTTACAGGATTCCAGTAAACTAATCAAGACCCAAGTAAAATGGGTGGAGACACATCTCCATCTAATCAAGTTTAATACTCACAATTGATTGAGTCATTTCTCCGTGGAGATAACCTAATCAAGTTTCCAATCTATAGTACTGAATAAAGATTAGAAGAAGCTGTTGCTCTCACAAGATTGATTAGGATTAAAACATGGCTTTTCTAGGGTACTTAAATCTTCTCAAACCAGGACATTCCACCCTGTGGACCCTAAAAAAAGACATGTTTTTTCCATATTCAAAATACATTCATTCCATAACAATATCAGAGAACCTTATATCATTTCAGTAACATTACAAATACAACACAAGGTTAAAACCAGTACAAAGTCTCATCAAAGTCAGCTACAAGCATGGACAGTTCTAAGGCAAAATTTTCTCAGCTGGCTCTGGACCTGCAACATTCAGAACAAGTTATTTGCTGCCAACATACAAAGGGGGAACAGTCATTGGATATATATACCCATTTCTATAAGGAGGAAGGAACACAGGGGTCACAGGACTCAAGTAGTCTCAAAACCTACAGGGCAAACTCCACTAGATTTCAAAGTCTGAGAGTCATTTACCTTCAAGGCTTTAGAAAGTGGCAGTCCCACCCTAGCCAAAGGGCTACACAGAGGCCTGCCTCTCTCTGAATGCAACCTTGGGGAGACCACATTTTTCTAGGCTCCACCCTCTCCAAGCGTCGGGCCTGCACCCAGGCTCTCTGCCATCTCCAGTGCACACACTCAACTCCATGTGGTGGCAGCCAGGCTCTCCCCAATCCCCAAAGAATGTTCTGTACCCTCTCCAAGGCCTGAGGCAGCACCACTCTTCCACTGCAAAGAGGTAGAAGGCCCATCTTCTGCCTTTGGGGAAAACTCATTCTCTCCACGTGCTTGGGTGGGTCTGCTCTTCTAGCCTGAGGCTTCTTAACTTCAGATCTTAGTCTCCGTGGTTCTGCCTCTGAAGTTATTTTCCCTTCACATTGTCCCTTTTCTGAGCCCCCCAGTCCAGACTGGCAGTAGCTCTGTTTATACAGGTCCCACAGCACTCTCATTGGCTTTCTATGCAGTAGCCTTGGATCGTGCCCATCAGATATAAGGAGTTTCCACAAATCCTTCCTGGATAACTCCATGTCCAATCCTGGCTTTCTCTGAAATGGCTGACTGGTTCCACATCTGGTCAAATCCTCATGTCGTGCACTATTCTCTGGGGGCCCCCTTCCTGGAATCCCAGAATTTTCCAGAACATCAATTTCTGCTTTCTTAGTACTCAAGAGTTCAGTTTTCAGCTTATCTCTCTCCTGTTGCATTTCACTATAAGCTGTGAGGAAAAACCAGGCTGCACATTTGACATTTAATTTAGAGATCTCTTCTGCTAAATATCCAAGTTCACAGCTTTTAAAATTTGCCTTCCAGCCAAAGCCACTAGTCAATTTTGCCAGATTATCTACCATTTTAAAACAAGGCTTGCTTTCCTTCCAGTCTACAATAACATGTGTCTCATCTTTGTCTAGAGCCTCACAATTGATTGAGTCATATCTCTGTGGAGATAATCTAATCAAGTTTCCAACCTATAGTACTGAATAGAGATTAGAAGAAACTGTTGTTCTCACAAGATTGATTAGGATTAAAACATGGCTTTTCTAGGGTACATAAATCCTTTCAAACCAGCACGTTGGCAATGGCAAGAAAATATAGAGGAGTATGGGGTGAGGGTACATAGAGATACATAGCCAAAATGATTTGGTTGCATGTTATATTTTCTGATGGACAGGTAGGATGGGAGTCCCCCAGCAGAAGGTCCTAAAGCAGAGTTGACTTCCCTGAGTAGTGAACACAGTTAGATGTTGTATGTTAATTCCATTTCAGGTGGGAGGTTGGGTCAGCTACACCTAGAGAAAGCCAGCTCCTCTAGGACTTATTGGCCTCAGCCTGGTCTTCAGTTTAAGGACAGTGCATGGGAGACAGATGGATATGAATGTGGAAGTCTGAACAGCACCCTCCAGTCTAGGATACAGCTAACCTGAGGAAATGATTGTAATTTATTTGCTAGGTGAAAAAAACAGTTTATTAAAAAGTAAGTACATTTTTGTAAAGGTAAAATACATACCTATGAATAATCATCATCATATATATACACATATCATCTATATTAAATACCTACTTATGAGTCCTATTTATAGAAATATTTGATATTTAACCCAGTCCTAAGTTTAAAGTAAGAATTCAATAAATGTTAGATATTATTTAGTATTATATTTGAGTGGCTGTACTAAAGGGGGTTATTCTTTCCCTCTTTTACTTGTCTGTATATTTTAGTGCTTCTAAAATAATTAATATTATTTTGTAGTTATAAAAAATGTATTTAAAACTTCATCAACAATCAATTTTTTTTAATTAGAGAAGTTGTAGGTTTACAGGAAAATCATGTAAAATATACAGTGTTCCTATATAACCCCTTATTGTTGATACTTTCCATTACTGTGTTACCTTTCTTGCAATTGATGAAAGAATATTAAGATAGTACTATTAGCTATAGTCCATAGTTTACATTATGTGTATTTCTGTCCCATATATCATCCCATTACTATTTTTTTTAAATTAGAGGAGTTGTAGGTTTACAGAACAATTATGCGTAAAATCCAGGATTTCCATATACCTCCCCACCACCAAGACCCTGCATTGGTATGGAACATTTGCTACAATTGATGATTGCACATATTTATAAATGCGCTAGTAATTAAAGCCTGTGGTTTAACTTAGGGCTCGCTGTGTAGTGTAGTTCCATGGATTTTTTATAAAATTTTTATTCTATTTCTGTATATACAATTTAATATTTCCCCTTTTAATCATATTCAGATATACATTTCAGGGCTGTTAATTGCATTCACAATATTGTGTTACCATCACCACCATCCATTACCAAAACATTTCCATCATTTCAAATAGGAACTCTTTACATTTTAAGCCTTAACTTCTCATTGCCTATCTGCACCCCATCCCCTGATAATCTATATTTTAGATTTTGACTCTATGAGTTTGCTTAGCCTAATTATTTCAAGTCAGTGAGATCATACAACATCTGCCCTTTTGTGTCTAGCTTATTTTACTCAACATGATGTCTTCAAGGTACATCCATGTTGTCACATTTGTTAGGACTTCATTCCTCTTTATGGCTGAATAATATTCCATTGTATATATATACCATATTATATTTATTCATTTATCAGTTGATGGATAATTGAGTTGCTTCCATCTTTTGGCATTTGTGAATAATGCCACTATGAACATTGGTTTGCAAATGTCTGCTTGAGTTCTTGCTTTCTGGGATTTACTCCCTGGGATGTCTGTTTCTTGGCTTTGTAAACAGCTGGTGATAAAACAGAGATTTTCTTGAGCTTTAGCCCTCCTATCAGAAAGGTCTGCCAAAGGTGAATGCAGTGCCGGGTTTTCCTTCTTCTTCTGGTCCTGTGTCTTGTCCTGGGCTTTTGTTTATTAGTTATTTTGGAGTTCCCTTATTTATAGGATTTGGTTGTCCTCTGCTTCTCAGGAGACAGACTTCCTTCTCCCAGGCATTGGAAGCCAGCAGGCCCTTGTTCCAACTGCCTCCCTATATAGTTTTTATACTCCTTTTGTTGTCTCATGCTGCTTTTGCCTAGATGGCAAATTCTGAGAGGAGGATATCCCTGGAGAGGAGTTTCCAAGTCAGTCTTTCCCAGCCAAAACAGGCTCAGGGACCTACCAAAGATGGTGCAGACTGGATCCAAAGTGCTCTGGGGAGAGGGGATCAGGAAAGGGTTTCCAAATCTTTGTGAAGGTGAGCTTTCCTGGCCTGCCCAGCAAATGCATCCCTTCAGCTAACTGTCCCCTGTAGCCTTGAGGAAGTGCTGCATCTTTAAATCTTCAATATCTCCACTCCTGTGCAGGGAGGGTTGAAACAAAGAGCTGTCGTGCCTTTGTCCAGGTGGGTTGAAACAATATGTGCCCTCAGAGCCAAGAAACAGTGATCTGAATTCACTAATCCAAATCGATGTTCAGCAATCAGTTGTGCCCACCCTTGTTTTTGGGAAAGAGGAATTTTATATCCCTTTTTGTCAGCAGCAGTCAGCCAGGGGCTGGACCCTGTGGTATCCTGCTGGGAGAATGGGTGCTGTGCAGAGAGGGCAATTTACAGTTCTTCACCATAATTTATCTGCCTCTTCTTCCTACTCTTCCCTGGATGCTGTACAGTGTTCTGGCCTCTTGAGTTTCAAAATAGTTGTTTCAGACAGTTCCTGCCTGCTTAATAGTTGTTTTGGTGAGCAGACTGAGTCCTGGAGTTCCCTACTCCACATCTTCCCTGGAAGTGTCCCCTTAATTGGATTTTGCTGGTGCATAGAAAAAGCTTTTATGAAAATTTTAGTTGTTCTTGTACACAGACATTTTCCTGAATTATCTCATTAGTTTTAAAGTTTTTTCAGTCAACTGTCTTTAATTTTCTCGTAGAAACCAGAATTCTGTAATTATAATTTTATCTCTTTCTTTCCAATATTTATGATATTTACATTTTTCTTTATTTATTATTTTGGCTATATAGTATAAAACAAAGATGAATAAAAGCAGTGATAGCAGGCATCGTTATTTTTTGTTACTTTCATGAGAATGTTTCTATTGCTTCACTATTAAGCTTATTGGGAGTTCTAATGGATATTCTTTATCAGGTTATCAAATTTTCCTTTTAATCTTTGCTTACTTGAATTTTATGAAATGCTTTAATGGAGATGTATTGTGATGATTACTTGTATTTGACTATTGCTGATCCAGCCTATGAGCAAATCAAGCTGATTTATCTTTTAACATAGTAAATATTGCAACCTGATATTTACTTATTTGATTGACTGATTATCTCCTCCAACTAGAATTTGAGCTCCATGAGAACAGTGATCTTTTCAGTCATACTTACTACCATATTTTCTGTGCCCATGTATGTTTAGAATTATTGTATCTTCTTGATGAGTTTTCCTTTATTATTATGCAATGATGCTCTTCGGACTAAATAATATTTTTTGCTTTAAGATCTGTTTTGTCTTTTGTAAATGCTGATAAAGATGCACAGTGACTCAAGTTCTCATACATTGCTGGTGAGAGTTTAAATTGTATAACTAACATGAAAAAATTTTGACAGCTTATAATTAAGTAAAACATATACCTACCTTATGACTCAGCAATTACACTCTTAGGATATATACTTAAAAAAAAAAAAAGAAAACGTTTCTACCTCAAGACTTACACAAATGTTCATGGCAGCATTATACACAATAGCCAACAAATGAAAAGAACCCAAATGTCCAGTATTTGATGAATGGATCTTCGAATTGTAGTATATCCATATTAGTCAGCAATAAAAGAGAATCAACTACTAATGCACTCAACAACATGGATAAATTTCAAAATAATTAATATGAATGATTCCATTTATGTGGAGTTGATAAACAAGCAAAACTCATCTATGGTCATGTAAGTCAGAAGGTGGTTACCTATGGGCATGCATATGGTTTGACTTTCTGGGGTGATGAAAATGTTTTACATCATAATCTGATCTGGGTTTCAGTTACATGGGTATATACATTTGACAAAATTCATCCAGCTTATACTTAAGATTCGTGCATTTTACTGTATTCTACTTACACCTCAATAAAGTACTCTTGGTATTTAAAAATTTATTTTGTCTGATATTAATACAGATACCTCTACTTACTTCTGGTTGACATTTGCCTGGTATATCTTTGTCTGTTTATGTTTTAATATTTTGATTTGGGGCATCCACCTTAAGTCTGAATTTTTCAAGAAACCAATTTCAGATTCTCTTTCTAAAAGGGAAACTTAACTGTTTTGGTTTGCTAAAGC
Source organism: Myrmecophaga tridactyla (assembly GCA_004026745.1). Classification (NCBI taxonomy): domain Eukaryota; kingdom Metazoa; phylum Chordata; class Mammalia; order Pilosa; family Myrmecophagidae; genus Myrmecophaga; species Myrmecophaga tridactyla. The sequence continues at coordinate 44,186 of PVIY010004733.1, forward strand.
TTCTAGAATACAATATACCAGGAATGGGTTAGCTTTTACAATGGGGATTTAATATCTTACAAATTTACAGTTCTAAGACTGTGAAAATATCCAAATTAAGGCATCAATAGGATGAAACTTCTCTGAAGAAAGGCTGCTGGCATCTGGGATACCTCTGTCACATGGGAAGGCACACGGCTGGCATCTGCTGGCCCTTTGTTCCTGGGTTTCACTGCTTTCAGCTCCTGGTTCCAGTGGCCTCTTCTCTGAGCTTCTGTGGGCTTTCTCTTAGCATCTTCAGGGCTTTTTTCTTTATATCCTCTCAGAAAAGATTCTAGTAAAAGGATTAAGACCCACCTTGAATGGGTGGGTCACATTTCAATTGAAATAACCAAAAGGCCCCACCCACAACAGGTTTGTACCCACAGGAATGGACTAAAAGAACATGGCTTTTCCTGGGGGTACATAACAGCTTCAAACTACAACATTAACTATTTTTTTTTATTGGGATAAGTGACATATTTGGTCTTATTACTGACATTTATTTTGGAATTTTCTCTTTGTTATATATATATTTTCCTTCCTTCCTCCCTTCCTTCCTTCCTTCCTTCCTCCCTTCCTTCCTCTAACATAAATTGACATCTTAAAAGAGCCTTAACTAATACAGACTACCCTGCATTCATTCAATTTCAGAAATGTCCCAACTCACACAGCTGGAAGTTTTGGCTAGGGTCCTTAGAAGGTAAGAAGCAGAAAACAAGCTTTCATCAAGTAGACTCAATGGTGCTAATAAGTCAATTTGCTTGCTAATGTTTGCATTGAAATGTGGCCCAGACAGAAAATCTGAGTTCAGAAAAAAAAATTCTCAATTAATCAAAAAAAATACAAATTATAATTTGGAAATTGGAATAAAATGTTATGATGTGGTGCTTATATATTTTCTACCTAAGCTTTATAACCTCAAAATGATATATTTATACAATTTGTTTTAGTTTACAAGCTGCTGGAATGTGATATACCAGAAACAGAACAGTTTTTAAAAAGGGAAATTTATTAAGTTGCAAGTTTACAATCTAAGGCCATGAAAATGTCCAAATTAAAGCAAAATGTCCAATCTAAGGCATCCAGGAAAAGGCACTGGCTTGAAAGGCAATCAGAAGGCTGATTATGTTCAGGGTTTCTCTCTCAGCTGGAAAGGCGCATGGTGAGATCTGCTAGCTTTCTCTCTAGGGTTCTCCAGTGGCCTCTGGCTGTGTGGGCTCTGTTGGTTCTCATAGCTCTCAAGCTTTCTCCAAAATGGTTCCTTCTTAGAGAGCTTCAGTAAGCAACCTGTGCTGGTTTGAAAGAAAGTATGCCCCCTAAGAAAAGCCATGTTTTAATATAGATCCCATTTCGTAAAGGTAGAATAGTCTCGATTCAATACTGTATGTTTGAAACTGTAATGAGATCATCTCCCTGGGTGATGTGATTTAGTCAAGAGTGGTTGTTAAACTGGATTAGGGGATGACATTTCTCCACCCATTTGGGTAGATCTTGATTGGTTTATTGGAGTCCTATAAAAGAGGAAACATTTTGAAGAATGAGAGATACAGAGAGAGTGACACTGTGAAGCAGAGAGTCCACCAGCCAGCGACCTTTGGAGATAAAGAAGGAAGACGCCTCCCGGGGAGCTTCGCAAAACAGGGAGCCAGGAGAAGACGCTAGCAGATGACTCCGTATTCGCCATGTGCCCTTCCAGCTGGGAGAGAAGCCCTGACTGTGTTCGCCATGTGCCTTCTCACTTGAGAGAGAAACCCTGAACTTCATCGGCCTTCTTGAACCAAGGTATCTTTCCCCAGATGCCTTTGATTGGACATTTCTATAGACTTGCTTTAATTGGAACATTTTCTCGGCCTTAGAACTGTAAACTAGCAACTCATTAAATTCCCCTTGTTAAAAGCCATTCTGTTTCTGGTATATTGCATTCCGGCAGCTAGCAAACTAGAACACAACCCCACCTTGATTGGGTGGAGGCACATTTTCATGGAAACCATCTAATCAAAAGTTACTACCCACAACTGGGTGGGTCACATCTCCATGGGAACAATAAAAAAGATTCCAACCAGCAATATTGAATGAGGATTAGAGGACATGGCTTTTCTGGGGTATATAATAGCTTCAAATTGGCACACAACTCAATAGGAATAATTTTATGTGAAGCTATTTATAATGCAATTAACAATTGCTGTATGGCATGATACAGTTCTGTTTTTAGTAGCATTAGCATTGCAAACTCATTTAGTGACAGGGATGTGAAGATACAATTCTTTCTTCATCTCCTGTAACATGTAATTCAGTGCCTTGCACTCAGTAAGTATTTGTAAATATATGCTCAGTTTATTAAAGGAAGGTTATTTTCACAAGGAAAACACTTATTATGCAGGGATTTTTTATCTAGAATTTGGTTGACATACATTATTCTCCCAACTAGTTTTTACAGAAATATGTATGAAATAAGCAATGTCATTAATACCCCTTTCTTACCACTCAAATAACTTCAACTAAAAACAACAACAACAACAAAGGAAAATGAGAGGTTTTGGAAATAGAAAAAAAATTGAAATGTGAATTTTTTTTACGTAGGAGCTAGAGAGGCACAATATCAAAGCACAACATTTTAGATCTTTGTCCAAAATGTAAACACTTAAATTTTTAATGGCTTAGGGTATTATAATATGTAAACTATTTTATCTGTATGGATATATTTTCCTAGCCCATCTATAACATGAAAGATACATAGCTCTATCATTAGGAAGCTATGTGACCTTAAGCAGGTTTTTAAAAATAGCTTAGCCTTTGTTTCCCCATCTATAAAATGTGAGCATCTCTAGAGTCTCATTCACCTGTAATTAAAACCATTATAATGTTTTATGAAAAACTTAGATATCCAACTTTGAAAAAGAAGACAGGTCCTCCTGAATTGAAGAGTTGTTTAGAGTTTACATGTAATTAAATATGCACATATTATAACTTAGCATTCAGATTAAAGCTAGCCACCAAAGTAGTGTAATTATTACTTTCTTGAGCAGAGGGCCTAGGAGCTTTCTTTCCTTCTATCCTTCCATATTTTCCCTCTACTTATCTATCAAAGTAATATTTGTGCATAGCTCAAATCGTCAACTAATTCTGTAAGTTTGGGTATGAAAATCCACTTTCATCTCTTACCTGATTATTTTGAGATTCACTTTCATGTCTTTAGATGAGCATTATCCAGTGAAATACAGTATATTTTAGTTTGTTAAGTGTCTTAAAGCAGATACCATAAAATGAGTTGTCTTTTAACAATGGGAATTTAGTAGCTTACAATGTTACAGTTTGGAGACTATGAAAATGTCCAAATCAAGGCATCATTACCACAATGTTTTCTACCTGAAGACCCACTGCTGGCAATCCTAGACTACTCTGTCACATGGCAGAGTCTCCTGGTCTCTCCCTTCTCTTCTAGGTTTCTTGCTTTCAGCTTCTTGCTTCCATGGTGCTGTCTGCCTGTCTGTCTGTCTCTCTCTCTCTCTCTTTTTTCTCTGTAGTCATCCTATTTATATCCTATTCATAAAGGACTCCATGTACTGGTTTGAAGCTGTTATGTACCCCAGAAAAGGCTGTGTTCTTTCCATCCATTCCTGTGGGTATAGGCCTATTGTGGATAGAACCTCTCGATTAGGTTCTTTCAATTGAGAGGTGACCCACCCAATTCAAGGTGAGTCTTAATCTTTTATTGGAGTCCTTTATGAGAGGATAAAGGACAAGAAAAAGCCCAGAGGAGCTAAGAGAAAGAAATACCCAGAGAAATATGGAGACAGCTTAGAGAAAAAAGGCATCTGGGGATGCTGAGAGAGCCATTGAAACTAGAACCCAGGAGAGAAGGACCAGCAGATGTTGCCATGTGCCTTCCCATGTGACAGAGATATCCAGGATGCCAGCAACCTGTCTTCAGAGTTCAGCTATCATCCTGTTGATACCCTAATTGGGATATTTTCATGGCCTTAGAACTGTAGATTTTAAGTTAATATATCCCCACTGTAAAAGCCAATCCATTCCAGCAGCTTTAGCAAACTGAAATATCCAGTAAGAGGATTAAGACCCACTCTTGTCCATGCCTTAACTTAAGTAATGTAATAAAAGGTCCTACTTACAATATAGGGTTATATCCACAGGAATGGATTAGCTTTAAGAACATGATTTTCTGGGGTGCATACAGTTCCAAACCACCACATAGTACAAAACACATGTGCAATTTAAAATTTTCTCATAGACACATAAGATTAATTTTAGTGATATATTTTAACTCGTATCTAAAATATTATTACTTTAATATATAATCAGTATAAGATATTATTGAGATATTCTACACTGGTTTTTATTTTGTCATGCCACCCAGACTGATCTTGAGGTTAGTATGAGGTCGTCATTATTCAAGAGATGATTAGAACTGAAAATGGAGACCTGGAGGTGAAAATGAAAGTATGAGATTTTTTTTTTGGCCCCCTCACATCCAACCACATTCTCCAACAAACTCTTAGTCAGTTAGAGTTAAGGGAAAAGGGGGTAGGGGGTGGAGAAGGAACAACTGATGGTGTAACTGCAAGCACTCCATGGCTACAGCTTGTTTGACTAGATCCTTCAGGGAGTCAGATGAGCATGTCCCACTCTGGTTGACACCCCCCAAATTCCAAAGAAGGTTTAGAGTAAAGAGGAGGAAGCCAAGGTCATGCTGCAACAACTGGGATATTCTACCCCTGCTGGTGGGATTTAGCACCTCACCAGATTCCTATTTCATGGCAGAATTTTGATGATTTTTAATAGATAGTGTCTCCTGAATGGGGCAACAAGCTGGTTGTGCTCCTCACTCCAGAGCTTCCCCTGGGAGACATGATTATGTGGGTTTATTGTACCCTCCCTGCTTGGAGCAAGGGTGCCTGTATTAGGAGAATGGCCCCCATAGTAACTGACAGAGGAGCCAGATAGGCAGGCAATAGCCACCCACTTCTTAATTTGGCAGACCCTGAGACCCATAGCTTGGATCAGCAGCCACCCCTCTATTTTGGAGACCCCATTTACCAAGCTTGTTCTTGTGGTTACTAGAACAAAGGGTCCCAAAGGACACTGTAGACAGGCTCTCCAATGGAGAATTTGGGGGAAGATATAAACTAGAAAGAGGTCCACCGGCTCAACAGGGACAATCTGCCCCTGCTCTGGCCCTGTCCTCACAATCTTTAGAAACAGGTAACAGGAGTGGAGGAGGTTCCTGAAGATCTCCTGCCTCTCCCTTCAGCACCGACTGAGTAGTCTGCTCCTCAGGAAGGACCTCTTTACCCAGATTTGACTAAATTGAAAATGACTTAGGGGTGGAGCCATAGGCCCTGACCATGCCACAGGAACCAAAGGCCATATACTCCAGCATGTGTAGAATTTGGGAGCAATGAGCAAAGCTTTATGGTGATTTTGGATACGGACCTCCAGATCACTCTCATTCTAGGAGGTAAAGAGAAGAGGGGGCAACAAACAGTTTTGGGAAGTTTTTTGCATTACATATGGGTATGAGGACTAGAGGTTACTACTACCCTCTGGGTGGTCCCTTTGGCTCTTTGGCTGTTCCTGTGGTTGTATTTTCCACCAGGGAATGTGTTAAAGGAGTTTATATCCTGCATTACTGCACATCCAAGTGGTGGCTGTGAGGATACTTTCTGCCACCCCAGTGAATTCTGGCCACCATGGTTGGGCAAATTCTGGCCATCATGGTTGTGCACCCTTACCACTCTCATCTCTTCTCCATATTATCCAACAGCGGGAATACTGCCTCCCTAGTTGAGTAAAGAACATTAATGAACTCATAAAGACCTTTTATTTGCAGGTGTCCTCTGCTCCATTATCTCTGCCTATAATAGCCCAGTGTGGCCAGTGAAAAAGGCAAGTAGAATGTGGTGGCTAACTATACATGATCAGTGCTTGAATGCAGAGGTACCCCCTTTGACACCTGCAGTCCCAGACTTTGGGCTATTTGCACATTGGCACCAGCATATTCCTCATGCAGGTATCCACCTGGCATCACTTATATGACGTGACCTGAAAAGCAGATACTTTACACGGGGGGATTGAAGAAGGGTGGATCCTCCAGGAGGTAAAAATGGCTATTTCAGCTGTTCTGCCTCTAAGACCTTTAGAACCTAGAACTCTATCTGAGCTATAGTTTTCTGCCACCTGGACTCATGCCAACTGTACCTTTGGCAGAAGGAGGGAGCAACAGGAATTTGCAGAACCCAGAATTATTTTTTCGTTATTAGAGAAGTTGTGGGTTTACAGAACAATCATGCATAATATACAGGATTCTCATATATCACCTAATACTAACAACTTGCCTTGGTGTGGAACATTTGTTACAATGGATAAAAATACATTTTACAGTTGTACTATTAACTATAGTCTATGGTTTAACATAGGGTTCACTGTTTGTATTATACAGTTCCATGGATTTTTAAAAAAATTATTCTTTTAACATGTAGAGAATCTAACAATTCCCCTTTTGATCACATTCAAATACATATTTCCATGCTGTTAATTGCATTCACAGTGTTGTGCTACCATCACCACCATCCATTACTAAAATGTTTCCATTGTTCCAAAATGGAAGTCTGTACATTTTGAGTCTTAACTTCTCACTGCCTATCTCCACCCTGCTCCCAGTAATCTATATTCTAGATTCTGATTCTATTAGTTTGCTTAGTTCTATTCATGTCAGATCAGTGAGATTGTACAATATACAAAAATGCTGGAGTTTTGAACCTGACGCAGTCCAGTGCTACTCCCCCTTTGAGAGGCAACTTCTGGCATGCTATTGAGCCTTGGTAGAGAGCTCTTGATGGAATCCTGAACTCTCAGGTCCTCCTGAGGCCAGAAATCCCCATCATGTCTGGGTGCTTGAGTAATCAGAACACTCACCAGTCAGTGCCCAACAACACAGAGTCATCAAATTGAATTGGTACATTCAGGATGATGGTCATCTGGGCCCACAGGGAATGACATGCTTGTATGAGAAGGTGGCAAAGGACTCACTAAACAATGATTCTATTGCAGCACCAGATGAGGGCCCTTTCCTCACTGCATTCTCATCCTGGAGACCCCAACTTAAGGATGCCCCATGAGAGGCTAAGTAAAGGTTCATTGAAGGATCAGCCAAACTGAAGCCATCTGGCAGCAACAGCTGTTTTTCCAATCTCAGGCAAACTCTATACCACCACTAGCACTGGAAAATTGCCCAATGGGCTGAACTTCAAGCAGTCCTATTAGCCCTGAAACACTCATACCCAAGCATCCGAAGTGCTTGTTTATTGACTCATGGGCTGTCACCATGGCTTGGCAGTCTGGTCCACTTCATAGAGAGTATACAATTGTAGAATGAATGGTTCTCCCAAGTGGGGAAGGGACCTTTGGAAACAATTGTCAATGTAGAAGGGCAACATCTATGTCACCCATGTTGATGTGCATGGCAAGGGCCTGCATCACAATGAACATCATTGGAATGACCTAAGCAATGAAGGATGCACTGAGCTGCTTTTCACACCTGATGAAGCTAGAGATCCTCCAGGGAGAGAAGCAGAGGATGAGCCCTCTCTGGAGGATGAGGAAAATGAACTTACACTCAGTGATAACTGTGAAATAGCTGGATTTCCCATGGCTATTCTGCAGCTACATGCATCCACCACCGAACTGGACATGGAAATTCCAACACTATGAAATGAGAATACCTCTCTCATTAAAAGAGACCCAATCTGAATGTATAGAGCCATGTATCGACTGAATAATACAAATATAAACAAGTTCTTGTATGAACTACTTCTAAGGTATGAATCTTGTATAAAAACTCAATAATAGAGGGCTGTAGGGGCAAAACTACTATTGCATGTTATGGCTTATAATTAACAGGAAGACAGCAGTAGTACCACAGCAATACCAAGGGTAAGTAATTGAGGTGGGGAGGACAAGAGTTAAGGGAAGTTTGGATTTTCTATTTGGTGAGGGTATGTTTATCAGTTATTTTTCTCTTTGGAACAATGAAAATTGTCTAAAATTGAAAGTGCTCATGACTGAACAACTGAGAGAGGATAATGTGAGACATGGATTGTTTAATTTGGACATTATCCATGATGCCAAATGGATGGAAGTGGTTGAAGAAGTAGAATTGACTGAGAAGTAGAATGGCAAACTGGTGTATACATATGATGGAATATTGTGTGGCTACAGAAAGGAACAAAGGCATACAATGATGTGAATGAATCTTGGGGCATTATGTTTTGCAAAATAATCAAGAAACAAAAGAACAAATAGTGTATGGTCTCTTTTAAAAATACTTATTAAAAAAGTTGGGGCCTAGATTTTAAGCTCTAATAGCAGTCACATTTAGTCTGGAGTGGTAAGTATATTTCTAGATTCTGAGATGCTTTGCTATATATGTATAACCTGGTATTTCCCTGGAATTTTGGGTACCTGTGTGACACCTTAGACTCAGAGTTGGAGTTCTGCAGCTCTGAAAGTCACCATTGCTACATATAACAACTGTTAAAGAAACTGAAAAAGAGATTAGGCTTCAATTAGAGATAAGAACTAAGCTGATCTGGTTGGGACTAGGGCAAATCAGAATACAGGGCAAAGGAGGACATTGTCTGTATTATAGAGCTTCACACACTGTATGAGATCAAAGGCAGAGAGGTTTGTTTTGTTCAAAACCTAAATTTTCTGTAATCTAACTCAACCTGTCTGGATAGCTCATTTAAGCAACCCAAACACATGGAGCCCAGAATGGGAATGGGGGTTTGTAAATCTGAATTGCCTAATATAATACCAGGATATGTCCCAGGGTATGTTGGAGAGATGATTGAAAAGTATTGGCAAAGTCCCCTGAGGGATTGGAGAAAAATATTGAACTATTAAGCTTTCCCAGTTAATAGGCCAAGCCCTTGATCTTAAGGCTTGCTCTTATGAAACATTTCTGTAGCAGAAAAGGTAAGCCTAATTCTAATTATGCCTAAGAGTTACTTTCAGAAAATCTCTCTTGTTTCTCAGATGAAGCCTCTCTCCTCTCTAAGCCCAACTCTGCAAGGAAAATCATTACTGTCCCCCCTACATGGGATATGACATCCAGAAGTGAAAGTCTCACTGAAAATGTGGGACATCACTCCCAGGAATGAACCTGGCACCATGAGGTCAACAATGTTTCCTGATCAAAAGACGAGAAAGAATTGTAACAAAATAAGGTATCAGTGGCTAAGAGATTTCAAATAGGGTCAAGAGGCTATTCTGGAGGCTACTCTTATGCAAGTTTCAGCTAGATATTACTAATTGCCATGGTTTGCCAAACCCCAACCAACATCATTCCTGTTAATGCTAAAGAACACCTAGGGCTCTATCTGAGATTCCACAAAAGTTTCATGTGCTAAGTTTACTTTCCAGAAACCTATAACCTCCAAATGATTCCTGGGCCAGATAAGTCCTGAACCCAGAGGTGCCAGCCTCTGGCACTGTCAACTAATTCCATCCCTTATCCTACATTGTTGACACTCCTTTCCAACATGAAAATGTTAGAATGAGGGAGAGGTCCAAGATAGTGGTTTAGTGAGGTGTGGGATTTAGTTCATCCTCCAGAGCAGCTAGTAAATAGCCAGGAACAGTACAGAACAACTGCTGGGGCCACGTCAGTGACCAGACACACAGTGTACCCCAGTTTGGACAAGCTGGACCAGCTGCGAACTCACCCAGTACCGTGAATTTCCCAAACCATGATGGCCAGCACCCCTCCCCACAGCTTGATTCCCAGAGGGGAAAGGAAAGAGACTTTGCCAGCAGCAGGGGCTGAGCACAACCAAGCTCCAAATGTGGAATTAATTAACAAATTCTGACTACTAAAAAGAGGCCTCCTCACAAATGAAATCAGAAGGAAAGATAGACAATAAAGACTGAGATGGTATAATTTAGGAATGCCTAGAGTGAATAATGGTAGTGATGAAATGTGCAAATTTAAAAATGTTTGTGCATGAGGAAGAACAAAGGAATGTCAGTAATGCAGGGTGTTGAAAATAGATGGTAATTATTTTAAAACTTTAACGTATGAGTGAGACAAGCAAAAAATGTTTATTTGGTACAAAATTTATATTTGGACTAGTGCATTTCCTAATATAACTTATGTGGACAGCTTAATCAAACACCAAAATACGTGGAACCTTGTGTAGGGCATGAGATTTTGTAGGTTTGTCCAGAGTGATGCCCAGATAAATCCCAGAGTGATTTGAACACTGAATAGGGAAGTATTTGCAGAGTCCCCTAGGGGAAATGGTGAGAAAGGGGGAAAATTCAACTTCCCCAAGTTGAGAATTCTTGATATTCTCACAGGCAGTGGGGACAGCCAAAGCAATAAGCCCAGCCTCCAATCTTGGGGTTTGTTCATATGAAACTTAACCCCTCAAAGGATAGGCTAAGCCTTCTTAAAATTAGACCTAAGAGTCACCCCCAAGAGAACCTCTTCTGTTGCTCAGATGTGGCCTCTCTCTCTCAGCTGACACAGCAAGCAAACTCACTGCCCTCCCCCCTCCCTACATGTGACATGACTCGCAGGGGGTGTGGACCTTCCTGGCAACACAGGACAGAAATCCTAGAATGAGCTGGAACTCAGCATCAAGGGATTGAGAAAATCTTCTCGACCAAAATGGGGAAGAGTGAAATGAGACAAAATAAAGTGTAAGTGGCTGAGAGATTCTAAACAGAGTTGAGAAGTTATCCTGGAGGTTATTCTTATGCATTAAAAGATATCACCTGTTTACTTAAGGTGTAGTGGTGAGGCTGGAGGGAACTGCCTGAAAATGTGGAGCTGTGCTCCAGTGGCCATGTTTCTTGAAGATAATTGTATGATGATATGGCTGTCACAGTGTGACTATGTGGTTGTGAGAGAGTCTTATGTCTGATGCTCCTTTTGTCTACCTTATCGATGTTAGTAAAACCTTATTGTTTTACTAACAAGTAAAGCATAAGGATTAAAAATAAATAAATAATAGAGGGAACAAATGTTAAAATAAATTTAGTAGATTGAAATGATGGTGATCAGTGAAGGGGATGGGTAAGGGGTATGGTATGTGTGAATTTTTTTCTGTTTTCCTTGTATTGCTTTTTCTGAATTGATGCAGATGTTCTAAGTAATGATCATGATGATGAATACACAACTATGTGATGATAGTGTGAGTTATTGATTATATAACAAGAATGGAATGATCATATGATATGAATGTTTGTGTTTGTATGTGGTTATATACCATAAATAAAAAATTAATTAATTAAAAAAAATAGGTTCCCAGCTCAGCTAAACCTCGAGTCAAAGTGGAGGTTGCTGGTTTTTGTCCTGGTGCAGAGGGGGCAGGGCTGAAGGAGAAAGAAAAAAGAAAAAAAAGAAACAAAGGCTTTTTGGATCAGATAGCACATGATACTCGAAAGGGTCTGGGCCCTGAAGGAAAGGAGGGGGCACATAGGACCTGTAGAAACACAGAGCAACATACCAACATAATCTCTTGATTGGCAAACCCGAGGAGGAATGGGGGTCCTGCTCTGAAAAGGATTTTTCTCTTTCTTTTTTGTGGCTGTGTATCTATGGCTTGACTACTTTTTGGATACAGCTGCAAGGCTTCTCAGGCTCCAACTGCCCCAAGCATAGGCAGAATTAAGCTTATTTGATTGTTTCTCTAGAGCCTGTGCCTTCCATGGGAGAGGGGTGGGGCCCAGCTCAGGTGGATTCACTCACTCAAGGAATTCAGAACCCAGGGTCTGGAAAAGTGAAGCAACTGAAGCCAGCTTATAACCTCTCCTCTATCTCAACAATGCCCCCAGCAGAGAGAATATGCTGAAATAAAAGGTACCACATCACCTTATACTGGTGGGACCCACAGGCAGAAAAGCAGCACATACTGGGCAGGATAGGAAAGACTATCAGTAAAAGTAAAAAGAAGAAAAATTAGATATGACATACAAAATCCAAAAGGCAAAACAGTAGAAGAAAGTACTGCTCTTACAGTAATAATACTAAATATTAATGGATTAAACTCCCCAATCAAAAGACAGACTGCCAGAATGAATTAAAAAACAGGACCCATCTATATGCTGTCTACAGGAAATGCATCTTAGACCCAAGGATAAACATAGGTTGAAAGTGAAAGGTTGGGAAAAGATATTTCATGCAAATAACAATCAGAAAAGAGCAGGAGTAGCTATATTAATATCCAAAAAATTAGACTTCAAATGTAAAATAGTTAAAAGAGACAAAGAAGGACACTATGCATTAATAAAAGGAACAATTCAACAAGAAGACATAACAATCATAAATATTTATGCACCAAGCCAGAATGCTCCAAAATGCATGAGGCAAACACTGAAAACACTGAAAAGAAAAAAAGACACATCTACCGTAATAGTTGGAGACTTCAATTTCCCACTCTCATCAATGGTCAAAACATCTACACAGAGGATCAATAAAGAAACAGAGAATTTAAATAATGCAATAAATGAGTTAGACTTAACAGATATTTATAGAACATTACACCCCACAAGAGCAGGACATACCTTGTTCCCAAGTGCTCATGGCTCATTCTCAAGGATAGACCATATGCTGGGTCACAAAGCAAGTCTCAATAAATTTAAAAAGATTGAAATCATACAAAACACTTTCTTAGATCATAAAGGAATGAAGTTGGAAATCAATAATAGGCAGAGTGCCAGAAAATTCACAAATATGTGGAGGCTCAACAACACACTCTTAAACAACCAGTGGGTCAAGGAAGAAATTACAAGAGAAATCAGTAACTATCTCGAGGCAAATGAAAATGAAAACACAACATATCAAAACTTATGGGATGCAGCAAAGGCAGTGTTAAGAGGGAAATTTATTGTCCTAAATGCCTATATCAAAAAAGAAGAAAGAGCAAAAATCAAGGACTTAACTGCCTACTTGGAAGAACTAGAGAAAGAACAGCAAACTAACCCCAAAGCAAGCAAAAGGAAAGAAATAATAAACATTAGAGCAGAAATAAATGAAATTGAGAACATGAAAACAATTGAGAAAATGAACAAAATCAGAAGCTGATATATCATTTCCAAATATTGTCTCTCATTGTGTAGGCTGTTTCTTTTTTACTTTCTTGACAAAGTTCTTTGTTGCACAAAAGTGTTTAATTTTGAGAAGTTCCCATTTCTTTCTTTCTTTCTTCAATGCTTGTGCTTTGGGTGTAAGGTCTAGGAAACTGCCTCCTAGTATAAGATTTATAAGATATTTTCCTATATTTTCTTCTAACAGTTTTATGGTCTTAGATCTAATGTTTAGGTCTTTGATCCATTTTGAGTTAATTTTTGTATAGGGTGTGAGATATGGATCCTCTTTCATTCTTTTGCATGTGGATATCCTGTTCTCTAGGTACCATTTATTGAAGAGATTATTCTGTCCCAGGTGAGTTGGCTTGACTGCCTTATAAAAGATCAATTGTCCATAGATGAGAGGGTCTATATCTGAACATCTATTCGATTCCATTGGTCAGTGTATCTATCTTTATGCTAGTACCATGCTGTTTTGATCACTGTAGTTTCATAATATGCCTAAAGTCAGGAAGCGTGAGACCTCTGACTTCAGTTTTCTTTCTCAGGATACTTATAGCTGTTCAGGGCACCCTGCCCTTCCAGATAAATTTGGTTATTGGTTTTTCTATTTCTGAAAAGTAAGTTTTTGGGATTTTAATTGGTATTGCATTGAATCTGTAAATCAATTTAGGTAGAATTGACATCTTAACTATATTTAGTCTTCCAGTCCATGAACATGGTATGCCCTTCCATTCATTTAGGTCTTCTGTGATTTCTTTTAGCCATTTCTTATAGTTTTCTTTGTACGGGTCATTTGTATCCTTAGTTAAATTTATTTCTAAATTTAACAGATTTTTAGAGTGTTGATCTTGTAACCTGCCACTCTTCTGTACTCATTTATTAGCTCTAGTAGTTTGCTGTGGATTTTTCTGGGTTTTTCACATGTAGTGTCATATCATCTGCAAACAGTGAGAATTTTACTTCTTCCTTTCCAATTTTGATGCCTTGGTTTTCTTTTTCCTGCCTAATTGCTCTGGCTAGAACTTCCAACACAGTGTTGAATAACAGTGGTGATAGTGGACATCCTTGTCTTGTTCCTGATCTTAGGGGGAAAGTTTTCAGTTTTTCCCCATTGAGGATGATGTTAGCTGTGGATTTTTCATATATTCTCTTTGTCATTTTGAGGAAGTTCCCATCTATTCTTATCCTTTGAAGTGTTTTCAACAGCAAAGGATGTTGAATTTTGTCAAATGCCTTTTCTGCATCAATCGAGATGATCATGTGTTTTTCTGCTTTGATCTGTTGATGTGGTGTATTACATTAATTGATTTTCTTATGTTGAGCCATCCTTGCATACCTGGGATGAATCCTACTTGGTCATGATGTACAGTTCTTTTAATGTGTTGCTGGATTCGATTTGCTAGAGTTTTGTTGAGGATTTTTGCATCTATATTCATTAGAGAGATTGGTCTGTAATTTTCTTTTTTTGTAATATCTTGGTCTGGCTTTGTTATGGGGGTGATATTGACTTCATAGAATGAGTTAGGTAGCCTTCCCTCCTCTTCAATTTTTTTGAAGAGCTTGAGCAGGATTGGCACTAATTCTTTCTGGAATGTTTGGTAGAATTCACATGTGAAGCCATCTGGTCCTGGACTTTTCTTTTTGGGGAGCTTCTTAATGACTGATTCAATTTCTTTACTTGTGATTGGTTTGTTGAGATCGTTTATTTCTTCTCGAATCAAAGTGGGTTGTTTATGCCTTTCTAGAAAGTTGTCTATTTAATCTGCATTGTCGTATTTATTAGCATAAAGTTGTTCATAGTATACTGTCATTACTTCCTTTATTGCTGTGGAGTCAGTGGTTATGTCTCCTCTTCCATCTCTGATCTTATTTATTTACATCCTCTCTCTTCTTCTTTTTGTCAGTCTTGCTAGAGGTCCATCAATCTTATTGATTCTGGTTTTACCTAACTGTAATGCAATAATGTTAGAACACTGAATGAAGCTGAATGTGAGAATTCAGAGATAGAGGGAGGAGGCCTCTATCATTCATAAATGAAATCAGAAGGAAGGATAGATGATAAAGACTGAGATGGCATAATCTAGGAATGCCTAGAGTGTGTAATGATACACACTAAATGTACAAATTTAAAAATGTTTTTGCATGAGGAAGAACAAAGGAATGCCAATACTGCAGAGTGTTGAAATAGATGGGAATTAATATTTTAAATTTTTAACTTATGTGTGAGACTAAAGCAAAAAATGTTTCTTCGGTATAAAATTTATATTTTGATTAGTGCCGTTCCTAATAAAACTTATGTAGACAGCTTAATTGAACACCATAAGTACATGGAACCTTGGGTAGGGCATGAGATTTTGTAGGTTTGTCCAGAGTGATTTGAACAGTGAATAAAAAAATATTTGCAAAGTCCCCTTTGGGGAATGATGAGAAAGGGGGAAAATTCAACTTCCCCAAGTGGAATTCTTGATATTCTCACAAGCAGTGGGGGACAACCAAAGCAATAGGCTGAGCCCTTAATCTTGGGCGTTGTTTATATGAAACTCAACCCCACAAAGGATAGGTCAAGCCTACTTAAAATTAGGCCTAAGGGTCACCCCCAAGAGAATCTCTTTTGTTGCTCAGATATGGCCTCTCTCTCCAGCCAACACAACAAGCAAATTCACTGCCCTCCTCCTGCCTATGTGGGACATGATTCCCAGGGGTGTGGACCCTCCTGGCAACATGGTTCAGAAATCCTGGAATGAGCTGAGACTCAGCATCAAGGAATTAAGAAAACCTTCTTGGCCAAAAGAGGGAAGAGTGAAATGAGACAAAATAAAGTGTCAATGGCTGACAGATTCCAGAGTCGAGAGCTTATCCTGAAGGTTATTCTTACACATTAAATAGATATCACCTTGTTAGTCAAGATGTAATGGAGAGGCTGGAGGGAACTGCCTGAAAATGTAGAGCTGTGTTCCAGTAGCCATGTTTCTTGAAGATGATTGTATAATGATATAGCTTTCGCAATGTGACTGTGTGTTCTAGTTTGCTAGCTGTCGGAATGCAGTATACCAGAAACCGAATGGCTTTTTAAAAGGAGAATTTAATAAGTTGCTAGTTTACAGTTCTAAGGCTGAGAAAATGTCCCAATTAAAGCAAATCTATAGAAATGTCCCATCAAAGGTATCCAGGTAAAGATACCTTGGTTTGCTTCAAGAAGGCCAATGAAGTTCAGGGTCTCTGTCTAGTGAGAGGCACATGGTGGACATGGTCAGAGTTTCTCCCTCATCTGGAAAGGCACATGGTGAACACAGTCAGGGTCCCTCTCTCAGCTGGAAGGGCACATGGTGAGCATGGCATCATCTGCTAGCTTCTTCTCCTGGCTTCCTGTTTCATGAAGCTCCCGGGAGGCATTTTCCTTCTTCATCTCCAAAGCTGCTGGCTGATGGACTCTGCTTCTCGTGACTATGTCCTTCTGCTCTGGTCTCTCTGAATCTCCCATTCTCCAAAATGTTCCTCTTTTATAGGACTCCAATAAACCAATCAGGACCCACCCAAATAGGTGGAGACATGTCATCACCTAATCCAGCTTAACAACCACTCTTGACTAAATCACATCATCCAAGGAGATGATCTGATTACAGTTTTAAACATACAGTATTGAATAGGGATTATTCTAACTTTATGAAATGGGATTTTGATTAAAACATGGCTTTTCTAGGGGGCATACTTCCTTTCATACCAGCACACTGTGTGATTGTGAAAACATTGTGTCTGATCCTCCTTTTATCTACCTTATCAACAGATGAATAAAACATGTGAAATAAAAATAAATAGGGGGAACAAATCTTAAAATAAATTTAGATTGAAATGCTAGTGATCAATGAAAGGGAGGGGTAAGGGGTTTCATATGTATGAATTTTTTTCTGTTATCTTTTTATTTCTTTTTCTGAATTGATGCAAATGTTCTAAGAGATTATCATGATGATGAATATGCAACAATGTGATAATATTGTGAATTATTGATTATATATGTAGAACAGAATGATCATAAAAATTTATTGTGATGATGAAAGCACAAGTATATGATACTGTGAACCATTGATTGTGCACTGTGGATGATTATATTGTACATGAATATATCAATATTGCATTAAAAGGATAGATTTTTTAAAAGTATTTTTTTTAAAAGTTAGAATGAGCATGACCCAAATATTCCCAAAGATTGGGAAAAGGATGAAGGAGGAGAAGTTATAACAGAGAAGATAGAATTTATCAAATGAGTATGACTACTGTATCATTATATTGATATTTCTTTTAGTCTCCAGTGTCTCAGAGCAGCTAAAAGGAAAAGCCCAATATTGTGAAACTGTAACCCATACCAAACTTTGAAATCTGTTCTTAAGTTCTTGTTAAATTATGCTTTGAAATTTACTGCTTGTGCTGGTTTGAAAGGAAGTATGCCCCCTAAGAAAAGCCATGTTTTAATATAAATCCCATTTCATAAAGGTAGAATAATCTCTATTCAATACTGTATATTTGAAACTGTAATGAGATCATCTCCCTGGTTGATGTGATTTAGTCAAGAATGATTGTTAAACTGGATTAGGGGATGACATGTCTCCACCCATTTGAGTGGGTCTTGATTAGTTTCTGAAGTCCTATAAAAGAGGAAACATTTTGGAGAGAGAGATTCAGAGAGAGCAGAACGATGTAGCCATGAGATGCAGAGAGTCCACGAGCCAGCAACCTTTGGAGATGAAAAAGGAAAACGCCTCCCGGGATGCTTCATGAAACCAGAAGCCAGGAGAGTAAGCTAGTAGATGATGCCATATTCACCATGTGCCCTTCCAGCTGAGAGAGAAGCCCTGACTGTGTTCACCATGTGCCTTCTCACTTGAGAGAGAAACCCTGAACTTCATCGGCCTTCTTGAACCAAGGTATCTTTCCCTGGATGTCTTTGATTGGACATTTTTATAGACTTGTTGTAATTGGGACATTTTCTTGGCCTTAGAACTGTAAACTAGCAACTCATTAAATTCCCCTTGTTAAAAGCCATTCCGTTTTGGTGTATTGCATTCCAGCAGCTAGCAAACTAGAACACTGCTCTTTTAGATATGTGTTATATTTCACAGTAAGAAAAAGTTAAATAATAATAACAATAATGAGACCCAATTTGCCATTTACCAATATGAGAGATGTCGACTGTAATCCAAAGCCTGAAAAAGGCATTCCGGGGCTCTTCCTAGAGGGGCTGCACCAGGCCACTTACAGCCAGTGGACTACATTAGCCCTCTCATGCCATCCCAAGGTATGTCCTATGCCTCACTTATTCAGGCTATGGCCTTGCCTTTCCAGTTCATCTTGCAGATGCAGAACATATAAGGAGTATCTTGGAAAAATGGCTCTGTTACCCTTTGGGTAACCAGATAACATCTCCTCTGACCAAGGAATCCGCTTTACTGCACAATCCACTCAACAAAGGGCCAAGACTCATGGAATTACATCACCAATTATGTCACAGAAATTACAGGAAACTGGCATTGTGGAAAGTTTAATGGTTGCCTGAATAAAGAGGTTCAGTGTCTACACCCTCACAACTCTTACTGAATGGACTGTTCACCTTACTTGGTCCCTCTGGAAACTGAACTCAGCAATTCCTTGAAGGGAAACACAGCCTTATTCTGTTTCCTAGCACAAGGAGGAGACAAGGGTAGGGGTTGGAGGGAACCCAGGCTTTGTTATGTTTCCACCCTTACACCCATCAAGATGAGGATTGACCCTGAAAGGGGGATCAAAGACACACCATTTGGGATGTTCCTTTACAGCCATTTTCAGGAGATCATCCCACTTTTTCCTTCATTACATCCTCCACATGGTTCCCAGGATCATAGGAGGTTAGGGCTATCAGGAAGAGGGGTGGGGTGACAGACATGGGCATAGTGGTGCTTAACAATCCAGTGGTGTAACCTGCAGGGGGCTGATATCCATAAACTGGAGGTTGGTGTGTTCCCAGTGTTCTTGGGAACAGTCATGGGATACCCTCGAGGAGTCCTGATAACTCCTACCTATCACTAAGGGGTAGAAGTGGGCCAAAAGATACGGGTGAAGTGCTCAGATCTTTGGGAAAGAGGTGAGGTTATAGTTTGTTTTAGTTTGCTAATGCTGCCAGAATACAATACACCAGAAATGGAACAGCTTTTGTAAAGGGGATTTTTTAAGTTACAAGTTTACAGTTCTAAGGCCATAAAAATGTCCAAACTAAGGCATCCAGATAAAGATATCTTGACTCAAGAAAGGCCAATATCTGTCATATGTAAAGGCCTGTGGCTGGCATCTGCATCTTCAGCTGGCTTCTGCTTTCAAATGGCTCTCTCAGCCCCTGTGGATCCTTCTGGTTTCTGGCTTGCTTAGCATCTCTTGGGAAGGCACATGGTGATGCCTGCTGGGCTCTGCATCTCCAAACATCTGTGTCTAGGCACCTGCTCTCTCTGTTAGCACTCCAAGCATCTCCTTCAGCACTTCAAGCATGTCCAAATGTCTGCATATATGTTGTCTCCGAGCTTTCTTCAAAATGTTTCCCCTTTTACAGGACTCCAGTAAACTGATCAAGACACACATTAAATGGGCAGAGTCACATCTCCATCTAGTCAAAAGGTCACACCCATAATTGAGTGAATTACATCTCCATGGAAACAATCTGATCAAAGTTTTCCACCCTAAACAATAGGTCTACCTCCAAAAGATTGAATGAGAAAAAATAACATGGCTTTTCTGGGGTACATAACATCTTCAAACCAGCACATAGATCAAGGCAAGGAGCAGATAGACTGGGTGGCCTTAGGAGGAAAAGATAAGTTACTGCAAATAGGCCAAGGAAAGCATCTCCCATAGGAAGTGGTTGCACGACCACACTGTCAATATTAATTACTGCTCCCCAATCTTGCTTTCTACAGATTTAACCTGCAGCAGAGACTCTGAAGAAAGGGCTGGATGGCATCTGGGTTTCCTCTCACACGTGGGTAGGCACATGGCTGACATCTGCTAGTCCATTCTCTTCAGAGTCAAGGTATCTTTCTCTGGATGCCTTAGTTGGGACATTTTTATGGCCTTAGAACTGTAAACTTTTAACTTAATAAATCCCCTTCGTAAAAGCCAATCCATTTTTGGTATATTGCATTCCAGTACTTTAGCAAACTAAAACAGTGTAAAAACATCATCGTTCTTTTTTAACAACTGCATAGTATCCCATTGTATGGAATTATCATAATTTATTTAATCTGCCCCTTATTGATGCAAATTTAGGTTGTTGCCTGAATTTTGCTGTTACAAATAAAACTGCAATGAACTTATAGCTAAGTTTAGTATACACATCAGTTTATACAAGTGCAAATATATCCATAGGATTTTTTAGAAATAGAAATAGTAAGTGTAATTTCATAATTTAAAATTTTGATAAACATTTCCAATTAATTCCTATGGGTATTGTCAAAACCTATGTGTGAAATTTCCTGTCTTCCCACAAACTCAACAGCACAGTTTATTATCACATTTTTGTATCTTTGCTATTCTGACCAGAGAAAAATATCTTTGTTTACTTTTAATTTGCATGTCTGTTATTATGAATAAGCTTTATCTTACTTCATTCCTTTAAAAGCCATGTGTATTTTTCTTCTTCCTTTGAACTGGTTTATTTCAACTTTTTTACATTGCTAGTCTTTTATCTTGTTGATTTTTGTTATTAAAAACTATTTCCTTATAAAATGATGGGACTCTGCTGGTCAATCTTTAACCTCCTTTCTAGGGCTAAGATTCTATAGTCCTCCAACTTTTTTTTTTTTTTTAACTTTTTCAAACAAATCCTCCCTCTAACCATTCCACATATGCCATGCACTGCTGGTAACCCTATCTGCTTCCCATCTTTGCAAATTTTCTATTTCTCTTATAAGTGATATCATACCATTTTTGTCCTTATTTGTTCTGCCTATTTCACTGAGCATAATGTTTTCAAGATTCTTCCATTTTGCAAGATCTCATAATTTCGGATTCTCTTATGTCCAGATAATATTCCACTGTTTGTCTGTACAACAGTTTGTTTCTCCATTCATTTGTTGATCAACACTTGGGTTGCTACCAGCTTTTGCTTTTTGTGAATAAAGCTGCAACAAACATTGATGTACAAGTATTTATTTGCAACCTCGTTTTCACTCTCTTTGGGTATATACCTAGAAGTGGGACTGTTGGGTCAAATGGTAATTCTATATTTAACTTTTTTAAGGATCTTGGTGATTTTTAAGAACTCTATTAGAGAAATGAGGCATTTTTCTGTGGTAACAATTTCTAATATTTTCTAAGTTTTCATTTGTCTTTTGACTTTGCTTAGAATGATTTTGCCAGACAGAGATAATTTATTATTAGTCAACTTTATTAAAATTTTCCTTTATGAATTTTGGGTTCTATGTCATCTTAGAAAAGTGTTCCACACTCTCAGATTATGCTTGAATTAGTCAGGGTTCTTCAGGGAAACAGAACCAAAAAGAGAGCTATATAAAATATATTTCTATATAAAATATAGAAATTTCTACATAAAATATAGAAATACATATATATATATAAATGCATTTCTATATGTAAATATTATAAGATTTATAATAGGAATGGCTCACAAGGCCATGGAGATTGGCAAGTCCAAATGCCATGGGGCAGGCTGCAAGCTGGGAACTCCAATAAAAGTCTTTAATGAATTCCCAGGGAGAAGCTGGCAGCTGATGTAGGTTTGGAAATTCTTCTTTCTGACTGTTGAAATAATCAGTTCTCCTTTTGAAGCCTTCAACTGATTGGATGAGACTTCTCTCATTGCTGAAGGCAACCTCCTTTGTTGATTTCAGATGTAATCAGTCATAAATGCAATCAACTGACTAATTATTTAAACCCATGATATATCCTGACAGTAACAATCAGGCCAGTGCTTACTTGACCAAACAACTGGACAATATAGCCTAGCCCATCTGAATATGAACTTAACCATCACAGTCTATCCCTTGTCAACTTGGCACCCATACAAATCTTCTTAAATCATACCTAATCTCTAAATAAAAATAATAACAGAAATACTTTCACCTAATGTAATTCAATTGTCTGCATACAACTAAAAACACATTAATCTTTCCAAGAAGAGGATGCAAGTCCTTGAGTAATATTCACTCTTGAATTTGATATCTTGTAACTTAAATACTGTTTTAGTTTGCTAAGGCTGCTAGAATGTAATATACCAGAGATGGACTGGCTTTTATAAAGGAGATTTATCCAGTTACAAATTTGTAGTTCTTTGGAGGAAAGTCAAATGGCTTTCTCAGGCTTTCTTTGTCACATGGGAAGGCGTGTGGTGATGACTACTGGCCTTCCCTCCTGGCTTCTGGATTCAAACAGCTCTCTCCAGGGTTATTCCTTTCTGCATCTCCAAACATCTGGATCTGAGCTACTTGGAGCTCTCTGAGCTGAGAGCTCAACAACTTGCTATGCCAAGTTGTGCTTCTGAACTGTTTCTCTCTCTTCTGACCTCTCTTTTTAGGCCTCATTCATTGCAGAAGGCACTCCTCTTAGCCAATGGCAGATATAATCAGCCATAGAAGAAATTCACATGCTGATTTAAGTCCACAGCCACAGAACAACTGGGCACCATCACCTGGCCAAGTTGACACCTGAACCTAACTACTACACAGTCCACAACTTGTCAACTTGGCAACTATACATATCACATTAAATCATACTTAATCTATAAATAGAAAACAATAACAGGTATTTTTGGCCTAACAATGCTCATTTGTCCTGCATACAATGCACTAAATCTTTCCATATACAAATTACATTCATTTTATCACAGTATCACAAAGGCCTTAAACCACTTCAGTAACAATATAAATACAATGCCAACTCAAAAATAGTACACAATTTCATCAAAGTCAGTTACAGACATGGTCTGTCTTAAGAAAAAATTCTTCTCTGGCTGTGGACCTGTGAACTTAGAGCAGGTTATTTGTCTCCAATACACAAAGAAGAAACAGTCATTGGATACATTATTCCATTGATATAGGGAGAAATTGGAAGGAAAACAGAGGCCACTGGACCTAAACAATTCTGAAAACCTTCAGGCCAAACTCCATTAGATTTCAAAGTCTGAGAGTCATTCATCCTCAGGGCTTTAGAAAACAGGAGTCATACCCTTTCCAAGGGCCCACACAATGGCCCTGTTCTCTTCAAACACTGGGATGAGGGTTGCAACACTGAAAAACATTGGGGAGACCACCTTTTATTGGCTCCATCCTCCTCAAGCATCTAGGTGGCCCTTGGATTCTCTGCCATCTCCAGGGCACACT
Organism: Myrmecophaga tridactyla; assembly: GCA_004026745.1. NCBI lineage: Eukaryota > Metazoa > Chordata > Mammalia > Pilosa > Myrmecophagidae > Myrmecophaga > Myrmecophaga tridactyla. The sequence goes on from PVIY010004733.1 coordinate 67,678, forward strand.
CCCACACCCTTCAGAATAATGGGGTGGCAGCCAGGTCCCCCACCCTGAACCCTGGGGAATGTGCTCCACCTTCTCTGAGGCCTGGAAAACCAGAACATTGAGGTGAAAGGCCCATCCTCTGCCTCTGGGGCAAACTCACCCCCTCCAAATGCACAGGTGGATCCATTCTTATAGAGCAAGGTTTCTTGACTTAAGAACTTAGTTTCCATGGTTCTGCCTCTGAGGCCGTTTTTCCTTTAGTCTGTCTTTTTCTCTCCCTTTTAGTCCAGACTGGCAGTGGTTCTGCTTATACAGGTCTCACAGAAAATTTGTTGACTTGGCATACACCATGCAGGGATCAAAGCCATCAGACTATAGGACTTTCCACAAGTCCTTTCTGGTTAACTCCATTATTCATCCTCACTTGTCCTGTAATGACTAACTGGTTCCATGTTCAGTTAAATCTTCCCCTGGGGCACTATTCTCTAGGGTTTCACTTTCTGGAAGCCCAGAATTTTCCAGACCATCAATTTCTGGTTTCTTTGTACCCAAAAGTTCAGTTTTTAGGTTATCTCTCTCCTGTCACATTTTATCATAAGCTGCAAGAAGAAACAAGGCTGTATTTTTCAAATTCAGTTTAGGAATTTCCTCGGCTAAGTGTCCCAGATCATTGAATTCAAATTCTCCCATCCATCCAGCACCAGGACTTAATTTTTTCAGATTCTCTGCCAACTTAAAACAAGGGTCACCCTCCTTTCAATCTGCAATGACACATTCCTCATTTCTGTCTAAGGCTTCAACTGAAGTATCTTTAGAGTCCATATTTCTTCCCACAGTCTCTTCAAAGCAATCTAGGTTTTCTCTATCAAGCTCTTCACAATTCCTTCATAACCCCCTCTTATCCATTTGAAATGCGTTTCAACATGTTTGGTATCTGCAAATGCAGCAGCACCCTTCCCCTCTGGTACCAAAATCTGCTTTAGATTGCTAAGGCTGCCAGAATGCATACACTAGAGATAGACTGGCCTTATAATGGGGATTGATTTAGTTACAAATTTTCAGTTATTCAAAGAAAATGCAGATGGATTTCTTCTGGTTTTCTTTGTCCATGGAAAGGCATATGGGGACATCTGCTGGCATTCCCTCCTGGCTTCTAGGTTCAAATGGCATTCCCCAGGGTGATTCATTTCTGCATCTCCAAATATCTCGATGTGAGCTCCTCTGAGCTCTGAGCTGACTTGTGCAGGGCTATGCCAAGATGTACTGAGCTGTTTCTCTCTCTTCTGATGTTGCCTTTTAAGCCTCATTCATGGTGGAAGGCACTACCCTTAGCTGATGGCAGATGTAACCAGCTGTAGATGAAATTCATGTGCTGATGATTTAAGTCCATGGCAACAGAACAAGGGAGCACCATCACCTGGCCAAGTAGACACTTGAACCTAACTATTGCAAATAGTATGACATAAAGTTAAGACAACACGTTATATCATAAGGGGATAAGACAGGGAAGGAAGTAAAGATATTTGCCTCATATGTATATACAACTATAATCATAAAAAGAGGAAGAAATACTTATAAGCATTACAGTCAGTGTTTCTGCAACTGATCACATAGACATATCTCATATTTATAATTACCTTCTTCTGTTACTCATTCCATATTCCCTTTACCCTCGACAAGTACCTCAGCTGGTCATGATTCTTTGTCTGGTGGGGTGACCCAAATATCCATTCCTAAAAGATCTGGCCATAAGTAGTTCTGCCTGGATTGGGTTGTTGCAGTTTTGCATTTATTTTAATCACATGGCATGGTGGTAATGAGATGCCCTAAGGTATGCCTTGTGTTCCAGGCAAACTCTTCTTTATGTCCACTGTGTAACAGCTGTTCTATTTCCCCTTGATAATCAGGATCAAGCACTCTAATCAGTACAGTAATTCACTTGTGTGCCTGTTGACTCAGAAACATAAGGAGCTGGAAGAGACCAAGTGGCAGACAACTTTCAGTTCAGTGGAATCATTGTTGTGCCTCCTAATGGAAGCACTTTTCCTTTTGGAACTAACAGCTATAGACAAGCAGAGATTAAGCTTGTAGGGATAGGAAGAAAAAACTCAAGTGGATCACTAGGGGAAATAGTGACTTGTGCCACTCCCATTTCCACCACTTAATTCCATGGACCCATGAATCTGGGTATGGGAGAAGCAGCACCATAGAGTGGATGCTGATTCAGAGCATACCTAGCTTCCTGGAGACCATTGACCCAGCCCTGCAAGGTTCTGCCATCCAATTGGCATGGTAATTGAGTTTTCACAAGGCCATTCCACTATCCTACTATTCTAGCTGTTTCAGGATGGTGGGAATACAGTAAGACCAGAGAATCCCATGAGCATGTGCTCATTCCCAGACTTCATTTGCTGTGAAGTAGGTTCCTTGGTCAGAATCAATGCTGTGTGGAATACCATGATGGTGGATAAGGCATACTGTAAATCCACAGAGGGTAGTTTTGGCAGAAGCATTGTGTACAAGGAAGGCAAACCTGTATCCAGAGTATGTGTCTATTCCAGTAAGAACAAAAAGGTACACCGGACAAGGATGGTATTGTTTGTATTATAGAGCTTCACCTACTGTATGAGACCAAAGGCAGAGAGGTTCATTTTGTTCAAAACCTAAATTATCTGTAACACCATCTAAATCAACCTACCTGGATAGCTCATTTAAAGAACCCAAACACATGGAGCCCAGAATGGGAATGAGGGCCTGTAAACCTTTATAACCTAATGTAATACCCAGATACACCCCAGGGTATGCTCTGCAAATAAGTAAAATATATTGGAAAAGTCCCCTGAGGCATTGGGGGAAAATATTAAACTATCAAGCTTTCCCACCTGGGAAACCTCTGAAACTCTCTCAAATTTTAGGGGCTCCCAAGTTAATAGGCCAAGGCTTTGATCTTGAAGCTTACTCTTATGAAACTTATTTCCGTAGCAGAGAAGCTAAGCTTAACCATAATTATGCCTGAGTTACTTCCATAAAACCTCTTTTGTTGGTCAGATGTGGCCTATTTCCCTCTAAGCCCAACTCTGCAAGAAAAATCAATATTTCCTCCCTACCTGGGGCATGACATTCAGGGGTAGAAGTCTCCCCGACAATATGGGACATGACTGCTAGGAACGAGCCTGGTCCTGGCACCATGGGATCAACAACACCTTCCTGATCAAAAGGGGATAATGAAATGTAACAAAGGAAGGTATCAGTGGCTAAGAGAGTTCAAATAGAGTCAAGAGGCTATTCTGTAATACCATCTTATGGAAGCTTCAGCTACATATTGCTAATTGCCATGGTTTATCAACCCCTAACCAACATCATTCCTGTTAATGTCAAAGAACACCTAGGGCTTTATCTGAGATTCTATAAAAGTTTCATGCACTAAGTTTACTTTCCAGAAACCTATAACCTCCAGAAGGTTCCTAGGCCAGATAAGCCCTGAAACCCAGAGGGGCCAGCCTCTCCAAGAATATCAACTAATTTGATCTGCCTACCCTATATTGGTGACACCCCTTTTCAACATGAAAAGTTAGAATGGGCATAGCCAAAATATCCCTAAATATTGGGAGAAGGATTAAAATAGCAGGAGGAGTTAAACCAGAGAAGATAGGATTTAACAAATGAGTATGACTCCTGAATCATTATATTGCTATTTCTTTTAGTCCCCAGTGTCTTGGAGCAGCTAGAAGTAAAAACTTGAAATTGTGGAACTGTAACACATACCAAACTTTGAAATCTGTTCTATAACTACTTGTTAAAATGTACTTTGAAATTTATTGCTTTTTTGCATAAATGTGGTATTTCACAATAAGAAATGTTGATGAAAAGAAGGATAAAATGCTGCTTGTTCTGGTTTACTAGCTGCTGGAATGTGATATAACAAAAATATAATGGCTTTTAAAAAGGGAGACTTTATTAAGTGCAAGTTTACAGTCCTAAGGCCATGAAATTGTCCCAATTAAAGCAAGTTTATAAAAATGTGCAAATTAAGGCACCAAGAAGAGGTTACCTTCACTCAAGAAAGGCCAATGACATTTGAAGTTTCTTTCTCAACTGGAAAGGCACATGGTGAACATGGAAACGTCTGCTTGCTTTCTCTCCAGGCTTCTTTTTTCATGATGCTCCCCCAGAGGCATATTCCTTCTTCATCTCCAAAGTCCTCTGGTTACATGGGGTCTCAGACTTGAAAGTCCCCTGAAGAGACTTTCTCCAAAATATTTCCTTTGTTAAAGGATTCCAATAAACTAATCAAGACCCACCTGGAAAGGGTGGAGTCACATTTCCCTCTAATCCAAGGTCAATACCTAGAATTGGGTGAGCCACATCTCCATGGAAATAACCTAATCAAAATATCCCAACCTACATTATGAATAGGGATTAAAAGGAATGGTTGCCCCCACAATGTTGGATTGGGATTAAAACATGGCTTTTCTAGGGCACATAAATCCTTTCAAACCAGCACATTTCCCTTCCATGATGGAAGTGGTCCAATGTAATCAATCTGTCACCAAGTAGTAGGTTGGTCACCTCAGAGAATGATGCCATATTGAGGACTGAGTGTTGGACTCTATTACTGGCAGATTGAACACTCAGCAGTGCCTATGTCCAGGTCAGCCTTGGTGAGTGTAAGTCCATGTTGCTGAGCCCATGCATAACTTCCATCCCTACAACCATGGCCACTTTGTCATGAGCCAATGAGACAATGACAGGAGAAGTTGGGTGTTTCAGTTTGCTAATGCTGCTGGAATGCAATATATTAGAAATGGCTTGGCTTTTAGGAAGGGGATTTATGAAGTTATTACAAGTTAAAATTCTAAAGCTGTAAAAATGTCCAAATTAAGGCATCAGTAAGAGTATACCTTCACTCAAGAAAAGCTGATCACATCCAGGGTTTCTCTGTCACATGGGAAGGCACATGAAGATGTCTGCTGGTCCTTCTCTCTTAGATTGGTTTCAACACGGCTCTCTCAGCATCTGCTGGTCTTTTCCTAGCATCTCCTGGGGCATTCTGGATCTAAGTATCTGCTCTGTGTCAGCTCTCCAAGCATCTATGCTTTCTCCAAAATGTCTCCTTCTTAAAGGATCCCAGTAAGTGGATCAAGATCCACCTTGAATGGGCAGAGTCACATCTCCATGGAAACAACCTAATCAAAAAGTTCCCATCCAACAATAGGTCTGCCCCCAAGACTGGATTAATAGAACATGGCTTTTCTAGGGTACATAACAGTTTCAAACTGGCAGAATGGAGAATGAGGTTGACTGGTCCACAAGATGGGCCATCTTATCCACTAGATTATTAAAATCTTCATCTGCTGAAGTCACCCTATGGTGAGGATTGACATGGAACACAAATATCTTCATGTTTTCTACCCAGTCAGAAAGATCTATCCACACACCTTTTCTCCAGAATTCTTTATTGCCAATTTTCCAATTATGTTCCTTCCAAGTCCCTGAACAACCAACTAAACCATTGGCCACAGCACATGAATCAGTATAGAAACAAGTCTTCAGTCATTTCTCCATAATGAACATCCAAGTGAACTGCTTGAAGTTCTGGCTTCCGGAAGTAATTCCTTTTACCATTGTCCTTCAGAAATATCCCAGAAAAGGACTAGAGTGCTGCAGTTGCCCACTTTCAAATGGTGCCTGTATATTGTGCAGAACCATCTGTAAACCAGGTGTGAGTTTTCTCTTCCTCAGTCAACTGATCACAGGAAACTCACCAAGATGTCATAGCAGTGGACTAGGAAAGAGAAGGTAATGTGGCTGGACTGGGAGCCATAGGCATTGGAGACACTTCTTTGTGTAATTTACTTGTGCCATCAGGGTCTGCTTAAGCCCAATCTTGTATATACCATTTCCATTTGATGATAGAGTGCTGCTGTACACACCCAACTTTATGGCTTGGTGGGTCAGACAACACTCAGTTCATAATGGGAAGCTCAGGTCTCATGAGAATTTGGGGGCCCATGGTTATAATTTGGGTCTCTATGAAGACCCAGTAGCAGGCCACAAGCTGTTTCTCAAGAGGAGAGTAGTTATTTGCAGAAGATGGCAGGGTTTTGCTACAAATTCCTAAGGTTCTACACCATGAAACTCCTAGAGAGACCCACAAAGGGTTCCAAACAGCATCTTTATTTGCTACTGAAGCTTCTAGCACCATCGCATATGCTGGATCACACTACTCAGTGGTAGAGCAGCTTGGATAGCAGCCTAAATATGTTTCAGACCCTCCTCTTTTTCTGGTCTCTACTCAAAACTAGCAACTTTTTTGGGTCACTTGGTAAATGGGCCAAAGTAGCACACTCAAATGAGGAGTATATTGTCTCTGAAATCCAAAGTAGTCAACTAGGAATTGTACTTCTTTTTTTGCTTATAGGTAGGCCAGATACAACAGGTTATCTTCACCTTAGAAGGGATATCTTAACATGTCCCACACTACTGTATGCCTACAAATTTCACTGAGGTGGAAGGCCTTGAATTTTTGTTGGATTTGTCTCCCACCTTCTGAAACACAAATGCCTTACTGATAATAGTTGCCACTTCTTGCTCACTAGGTTCCATCAGCATAACATCATCAATATAATGGACCAGTGTGATGTCTTGTGGAAGGGAAAGGAGATCAAGGTCCTTTTGGAACAGATTGTGTCATAGGGGATGAAAAGTTGATATATTCCTGTTGTACAACAGTGAAGATATATTGCTGACCATAACAGATGAAAGCAAATTGTATCTGGTGGTCTTCACTAATAGCTATAAAGAAAACTATTTCTATTTACAAGCTCGATAGATGCATACCAGGTACCGGGGGATATATTTATTTGCTCAAGCAATGATACCACATCTGGAACAGAAGCAGCAGTTGGAATCACCACCTGGTTAACTTTACGATAATCCACTACCATGCTCCAAAATCCATCCATTTTCTCTACAGACCAAATTGGGGAGTTGAATAAGGAGGTGTGGAAATCACTACCCCTGTATCCTCAAGCCTTTGATGGTGGCACTAATCTCTGCAATCCCTCTAGGATGCTGTATTGCTTTTGATTTGCTATTTTGATAGGTAAAGGCAGTTCTAGTGGCATCCACTTGGCCTTTCTTACCATAAGAGCTCTCATTCCTCAAACCAGGGAAATAATGTAGGATTCTACTAGTTGCAGAGTATGTCTATTCCAATTATGCATTCCAGATCTGGGGAAATAATTAGAGAATGAGTGCAGGCATACACTGGGCCCACAGTGAGATGGACCTATGCTACAATTCATTGATCACCTGACTTCCATAAGCCCCTACTCTGATGGGTAGACCACAATGACATTTTGGGTTTCCTGAAATTGTCAACTTCAACTCACTGTCTAATAATCCCTGAAGTGTCTGATCATTTCTTTTCCCCCAATGTACAGTATTATAGTTTCTTAGTGTCCAAAGTGAGGTACACCATTAATTCCACTGCACAGTCACCCTACTAAAAGAATATAAGTCCCTTTGGAGAAAGCTAGAAGGAAGATTAACTGTATAAATTTTTGTCAGTGTAGCAGGTTCCTTCCCTAAAGGGCCCTGACTTCCTTTCATTCAAGAGGTTCTAGGTTTGTAAACTGTCCCAAGTCTGGAAATTGATGGAGTGGTCATAACTCTCTGTTTTTGTGATTCAAGTTAGAAATTTGTTCATATGATCTAGAACACTTCTGCTTATACAGATCAAGTAAGAATGAAATAGAATTCTCATCTATTTCACTTCTAGGTAGCTCATGATAAGCTAGCCAATGAAATAGGTTTCTCCAAGTCAGACTATTCTGATTACTGTTTTGACACTGTTATCCATTACTTCAGCCACACCCACCTTGACTGGTGATTAATTGCTGCCATTAGCCTCATTCCAACCTGGGATCCAATCATCCCCATTGTGTTTTAGGATCCAACTTCAGTGGCGGCAGTTCCTACAATATTAACAGAGAAGAATAAGCTTAGGGCTCTTCAGGGATGATGGAGCTGCTCTCACAAATTTATTCCTCAAAGTTCTGATGAAAGGTGCATCCTCTGGGCATTCCTGGTGTGGATTAGCAAGTTTTACATGTAAAATCCTCTCTAACATTCAATCTGTTTAAGCCTTTGGATCCCCTCATCTACTTTATAACAGAACAGCGCTGGCATTTCAACTTCAGGTAATGTAGGCCACGTTTTCATCCATGATTCAGCCAACTACCCCCCCCCCAAAAAAAAACTAAGAGCTCTTTCTAACTCTTTGAGCTACAATGTTGAATGAAGAATCTCTGCTTAATGGCCTCATATTTTCATTTGTTAAAGCAACCAAAATGAAATATACCAGAAATGGGTCTTCTTTTACAATGGAGATTTATTAGCTTACAAATTTATACTTCTAAGGCCAAGAAAATTTCCATCATTAAGCCATCAAGAGGAAGATATCTTCTCTGAGGAAAAGTTGCTGGCATGCAGGGTTCCTCTATTAGGTAGCAAGGCATATGACTGCTGTCTACTGATCCTTCACTCCCAGGTATTGTTGCTTTCAGACCCTGGTTCCAGTAATTTTCTGTAGGCCCTCTATTAGCATCTCTACAGCTTTTTCCTTCTAAGCCCTTTTGGTTTTTTCTGCCTTTTAACTTCTCATAGAGGACTCCAGTAAAGGATTAAGACACAGCTTGAATGAGGTGGGTCATATCTCAAATAGAAATAACCTAGCCAAAATGTCCCACCCCCAATAGGTCCACTCCCACAGGAATGAATTAAAAGAAATGGTGTTTTCTGGGGTACATAAAAGCTTCAAAGTAGCCCACTCTACCCTCTGAACCCCAAGAGACATATTCTTTCCATATACAAAATGTAGTCATTCGATCACAATATCACAAAAGCTTTAAATCATTTCAGTAACAATATTAAGTAAAAAGTCTCATCAAAACCAGTTATACGGAGGGGAGGTTCCAAGATGGCAACTTAGTGACATGTGGGATTTAGTTCGTACTCCAGAGGAGCTAGTAAAGAATCAGGAACAGTGCAGAACAACTGCTGGGGCCACATTAGTGGCCGCACACAAAGTGTACACCAGCCTATACAAGCTGGACTAGCTGTGATCCCACCCAGAACCTGAGTTCCCCAAACTGCAGAGGCCAGCACACCTCCCACACAGCTGAAGCAATTAAAGCCAACATACAACCTCTCCTCTGTCTCAACCACACCCACAGCAGGCAAATTCTGCTGAAGTTCAAGGTACCACATCACTTTATGTGGGTGGGACCTGCAGGCAAACAAGTGCCACATACTGGGCAGGATACAAAAAACACAGAGTCTAGATGCTTCATGGGAAAGTCTGCAGACTGGCTGGTTTTCACCCTCAGGGAAAACTGATATAGGTGATTTTTCCCTCCTGAGAGGAGGCCAGTCTGGTCTGGGAAAATCTGAATAGGCCTATAATACCTAAGTAGACCCTCATAAGAAGAAACAAAAAGGCATTATACAGGCAGGGCAAGAAACAAGAACTGAAAAATTCTGATCCATTAGAACAAAACCTTTCCTAGAGGTCTAGAATAAGCTGAACTGAATGTCAAAGAACAGATAAAGAACAAAGCCACCCAGAAAGAAAACTCCTATGTAAAAGAGTGAAAACAATCTCCAGAATAAACTAATTAAGGAAATTAAATGCCTAGGTACTAGCAATAAATAATAAATCATACTAGGAAAATTGAAGATATGGCCCAGTCAAAGGAACAAACCAACAATTCAAATGAGATACAGGAGTTGAAGCAATTAATTCAGGATGTTTGAACAGACATGGAAAATTTCATCAAAAATCAAATCAATGAATTGAAGGAGGATGTAAAGAAGACAATGGGTGAACAAAAAGAAGAAACTGAAAGTCTGAAAAAACAAACAACAGAACTTATGGGAATGAAAAGCACAGTAGAAGAGATGAAAAAAACAATGGAAACCAACAATGCTAGATTTCAGGAGGCAGAAGATAGGATTAGTGGACCAGAGGACAGAACATCTGAAACCTAAGAAGAAAAAATATATATAGGGAAAAGAATGGAAAAATATGAGCAGGGACAAAGGGAATTGAATCACAACATGAAGTACATGAATATACTTGCTGTGGGTGTCCCAGAAGGAGAGGAGAAGGGAAAAGGAGGAGAAAAACTAATGGAGGAAATTATCACTGAAAATTTCCCAACTCTTATGAAAGACTTAAAATTACAGATCCAGGACGTGCAGTGTATCCCAAACAGAATAGATCCAAATAGACATACTCCAAGACACTTACTAATCAGAAGGTCAGATGTCAAACAGAAAGGGGAAATTTTGAAAACAGCAAGTGAAAACCAATCTATCACATACATGGGAAGCCCAATACGACTATGTGTGGATTTCTCAGCAGAAACCATGGAAGCAAGAAGACAATGGTATGATATATTTAAGATTCTAAAAGACAAAAACTGCCAGCCAAGAATTCTATATCCAGCAAAATTGTCCTTCAAAAATGAAGGGGAAATTAAAACAATTTCAGACAAAAAATCACTGAGAGAATTTGTGACCAAGAGACCGGTTCTGCAAGAAATACTAAAGGAAACACTAGAGAGAGATAGGAAAAGACAGGAGAGAGCAATGTGGAAAAAAGTGTAGAAATCAAGACTATCAGTAAAGGTAAAAAGAGGAAAATTTAGATATGACACACAAAATCCAAAAGGCAAAATGGTAGAAGAAAGTGCTTCCCTTACAGTAATAACACTAAATGTTAATAGATTAAACTCCCAAATCAAAACACATAGACTGGCAGAAAGGATTAAAAAACAGGACCCAACTACATGCTATCTAGAGGAGATGCATTAGACCCAAGGACAAACATAGGTTGAAAGTGAAAGGTTGGGAAAAGATATTTCATGCAATCAACAATCAGGAAATATCCAACAAATTAGACTTCAAATGTAAAACAATTAAAAGAGACAAAGAAAGACACTATGTATTAATAAAAGGAACAATTCAACAAGAAGACATAACAATCATAAATATTTATGTGCCGAGCCAAAATGCTCCAAAATACATGAGGTAAACACTGAAAAGAGAAAAAGACAAATCTACCATAATAGTTGGAGGCTTCAATTCCTCACTCTCATCAATGGACAGAACATCTAGACAGAGGATCAACAAAGAAACAGAGAATTTGAATAATACAATAAATGAGCTAGATTTAACAGGCATTTATAGAACATTACACCCCACAACAGCAGGATATATCTTTTTCTCAAGTGTCATGGATCATTCTCAAGGATGGACCATATGCTGGGTCACAAAGCAAGCCTTAATAAATATAAAAAGATTGAAATCATTCAAAACACTTTCTCAGATCATAAGTCAATGAAGTGGAAATCAATAACAGGCAGAGGGCCAGAAAATTCACAAATATATGGAGGCTCAATAACACACAGTGGGTCAAGGAAGAAATCACAAGAGAAATCAGTAAATATCTCCAAGCAAATGAAAATGAAAACACAACATATCAAAATTTATGGGATACAGCAAAGGCAGTGCTAAGAGGAAAATTTACTGCCCTAAATGCCTATATCAAAAAAGAAGAAAGAGCAAAAATCGAGGAATTAATGGTTCACTTGGAAGAAGTAGAGAAAGAACAGCAAACTAACCCCAAAGCAAGCAAAAGGAAAGAAATAATGAAGATTAGCTCAGAAATAAATGAAATTGAGAACATGAAAACAATTGAGAGAATCAACAAAACCAGAAGTTGATTCTATGAGAAAATCGATAAAATTGATGAACCCTTAGCAAGGTTGACAAAAAGAAGAGAGAGAATGGAAATAAATAAAATCAGAACTGGAAGAGGAGGCATAACTACTGACCCTGCGGAAATAAAGGAGGTGATGAGAGGATGCCATGAACAACTTTATGCTAATAAACTAGACAATGTAGATGAAATGAACAACTTTCTAGGAAGACATAAACAACCGACAATGACTTGAGAAGAAATAGATGACCTCAACAAACCAGTCACAAGTAGAGAAATTGAATCAGTCACTAAGAAGCTCCCCAAAAAGAAAATCCAGGACCAGATGGCTTCATATGTGGATTCTACCAAGCATTCACGAAAGAATTAGTACCAATCCTGATCAAACTCCTCAAAAAAATTGGAGAGGAGGGAAGGCTACCTATTTCATTCTATGAAGTCAACATTACCATCATACCAAAGCCAGACAATGATACTACAAGAAAACAAAATTATAGACCAATCTCTCTAATGAATGTAGATGCAAAAATCCTCAACAAAATTCTTGCAAGTCGAATCCAGGAGCACAGTAAAAGAATTATGCACCGTGACCAAGTAGGATTCATTCCAGGTCTGCAAGGATGACTCAACATAAGAAAATCAATTAATGTAATACACCACATCAACAAATCAAAGCAGAAAAACCACATGATCATCTCGATTGATGCAGAAAAGGCATTTGACAAAATTCAACATCTTTCCTGTTGAAAACACTTCAAAGGATAGAAATAGATGGGAACTTCCTCAAAATGATAAAGGGCATATATGAAAAACCCACAGCTAACATCATCCTCAATGGGGAAAAACTGAAAACTTTCTCCCTAAGATCAGGAATAAGACAAGGATGTCCACTATCACTATTGTTATTCAACACTGTGTTGGAAGTTCTAGCCAGAGCAATTAGACAAGAAAAAGAAATGCAAGGCATCAAAATTGGAAAGGAAGAAGTAAAACTCTCACTGTTTGCAGATGATATGAAGATGATTCCATCAATCTTATTGATTTTCTCATAGAATCAACTTCTGGTTTTGTCAAAAACCCAGAAAAATCCACAACAAACTACTAGAGCTAATAAATGAGTACAGCAAAGTGGCAGGTTACAAGATTAACACTCAGAAAATCTGTAGTGTTTCTTTACATTAGGAATGAGCAATCTGAAGGGGAACTCAAGAAAAAAAGTCCATTTACAATTGCAACCAAAGAATAAAGTATTTAGAAATAAATTTAACTACAGATACAAATGACCTATACAAAGAAAACTACAAGAAATGGCTAAAAGAAATCACAGAAGACCTAAATAAATGGAAGAGCATACCATATTCATGGATTAGAAAACTAAATATAGTTAAGATGTCAATTCTACCTAAATTGATTTATATATTTAATGCAATACCAATTAAAATCCCAAAAGTTACTTTTCAGAAATAGAAAAACCAATAACCAAATTTATCTGGAAGGGCAGGATGTCCCAAATAGCTAAAAATATCCTAAGAAGGAAAAATGGAATTGGAGGTCTCACACTACCTGCCTTTAAGGTGTACTATGAAGCTACAGTGGTCAAAACAGCATGGTACAGGCCTAAAGATAGATATACTGAACAATGGAATTGAATAGAGTGTTCAGATATCCTTGATAATGGCAGTCACACCAACTCATCTGGGACAGAACAGTCTCTTCAATAAATGGTTCATGGAGAACTGGATATCCACATGCAAAAGAATGAAAGAGGATCCATATATGACACCCTATACAAAAATTAACTTAAAATGAATCAAAGACCTAAATATTAGAGCTAAGACCACAAAACTTTTCAAAGAATATGTAGGGAAATATCTTATAAAATTTGTAATAGCAGGTGGTTTCTTAGATCTTACACACAAAGCACAAGCATTAAAGAAAGAAATAGATATATGGGGGCTCCTCAAAATTAAACACTTTTGCTCAACAAAGAACTTTGTCAAGAAAGCAAAACGGCAGCCTACACAATGGGAACAATATTTGGAAACAACATATCAGATAAGGGTCTAGTATCCAGAATATATAAAGAGGATGTTCAACTCAACAACAAAAAGACAAACAACCCAATTACAAAATGGGCAAAAGACTTGAACAGACACTTCTCAGAAGAGGAAATACAAATGGCTAAAAGGCACATGAAAAGATGTCCAACTTCCCTGGCTATTAAGGAAATGCAAATCAAAACCACAATGAGATGTCATCTCATATCCACTAAAATGGCCATTATCAATAAAACAGAAAATGACAAGTGCTGGAGAGGATGTGGAGAAAAAGGTATACTTATCCACTGTTGGTATGAATGTCAAATGGTACTACTGCTATGGAAGGCAATTTGATGGTTTCTCAGGAAGCTAAGTATAGAATTGCCATATGATCCAGCAATACTATTGCTAGGTATCTATTCAGAGGACTTGCAGGCAAGGACAGAAATGAACATTTCCACACCAACGTTTATAGCAGAATTATTTACAATTGCCAAAGGATGGAAACAGCCCAAATGTCCATCAACAGACAAGTGGGTAAACAAGCTGTGGTATATACATAGGATGGAATATTATGCAGCTGAAGACAGATAAAGTCATGAAGCATGTAACAACATAGATGGCCTTGAAGATATTATGCTGAGTGAGATTAGCCAGAAACAAAAGGACAAATACTGTATGGTCTCACTGATATGAACTAATATTAATGAATGAACTTGGAGAATTTCAGTTAAGAAGAGAGGTCATCAGGAGATTGAAATAGGGTAGATATTGGGTAACTGGAGCTGAAGGGATACAGATTGTGCAGCAGGACTGATTGTAAAAATTCAGAAATGGGTAACACAATACTACCTAACTGTAATACAATAATGTTAGAACACTGAATGAAACTGAATGTGAGAATGATACAGGGATGAGGCTTGGTGGCACAAATGAAATCAGAAGGAAAGGTAGATGATAAAGACTGAGATGGTATAATCTAGGAATTCCTAGAGTGTATAATAATAGTGACTAAATGTACAAATTTAAAAATGTTTTTGCATGAGGAAGAACAAAGGAATGTCAATACTGCAGGATATTGAAAATAGATGGTAATTAATATTTTAAAACTTTAACTTATGTGTGAGACTAAAGAAAACAATGTTTATTTGGTACAAAATCTACATTTTGACTAGTGCATTTCCTAATATAATTTATGTGGACAGCTTAATTGAACACCGTAGTACAAGGAACCTAGAGTAGGGCATGTGATTTTGCAGGTTTGTCCAGAGTGATGCCCCAATAAATCCCAGAGTGATTTGAACAGTGAATAAAAAAGTATTTGGAAAGTCCCCTTGGGGGAATGGTGAGAAAGGGGGAAAATTCAACTGCCCCAAGTGGAGAATTCCTGAGATTCTCACAAGAAGTGGGGACAACCAAAGCAATAGGCTGAGCCCCCAATGTTGGGGGTTGTGCAAATGAAACTTAACCCCACACCCCAAGAGAACCTCTTTGATGTGGCCTCAGATGTTGTCCAGATATGGCCTCTCTCTAACAGCCAACACTGCAAGCAAACTCACTGTATTCCCCCTCTCTACATGGGACATAACTCCCAGGGGTGTGGACCTTCCTGGTAAACATGGGACAGAAATCCTAGAATGATCTGGGACTCAGCATCAAGGGACTGAGAAAACCTTCTCAACCAAAAGGGGAAGAGTGAAATGAGACAAAATAAAGTGTCAATGGCTGAGAGATTCCAAACAGATTCGAGAGGTTACTCTGGAGGATATTCTTACACATAATATAGATATCAACTTTTTTAGTTAAGGTGTAATGGAGAGGCTGGAGGGAACTGCCTGAAAATTGTAGAGCCGTGTTCCAGTAGCCATGTTTCTTGAAGATGCTTGTATAATGATATAGCTTTCACAATGTGACTGTGTGATTGTGAAAACCTTGTGTTTGATACTCCTTTTATGTACCTTATTGACTGATAAGTAAAACGGATGGATTAAAAATAAATAAATAATAGGGGGGAAAATGTTAAAATAAATTTAGTAGATTGAAACGCTAGTGATCAATGAAAGGGAGGGGTAAGGGGTATGGTATGTATGAATTTTTTTCTGTTTTCTTTTTATTTCCTTTTCTGAATTGATACAAATGTTCTAAGAAATGATCATGATGAAGAATATACAACTATCCAATGATATTGTGAGTTACTGATTATATATGTAGAATGGAATGATCATATGGCAAGAATGTTTGTGTTTGTATGTTGGTATGTTTAACAAATAAAATAAACTAAAAAAAAAGAAATGGATATGAGACAAAGAAATAAAAGGCATCCAAATTGGAAAGGTAAAAGTAAAACTCTCATTATTTGCAGATGATTTGATACTATACTTGGAAGATCCTAAGAAATCTACAGCAAAGTTACTTGAGCTAATAAATTCAGCAAGGTGGCAGGATATAATATTAATGTGCAAATATCCATAACATTTCTATATACAAGTAATGACCTAGCTGAGGAGTCAGTTAAGGAAAAAAAAATACATTCAAAATAGCAATTAAAGGAATCAAATACTTAGGAATGAAATTACCTAGGGATGTAAAGAACTTGTGCACAGAAAACTACATAACATCGCTAAAAGAAACAAAGGAGATCTAAATAGGTGGAAAGACACTCCCTGCTCATGGATAGGAAGGTTACATACAGTTAAGAAGTCAGTTCTCCCCAAATTGATCTACAGATTCAATGCAGTACCAATCAAAATTCCAACAACCTACTTTGAAGATTTGGAAAAGCTTAACTACCAAGTTCATCTGAAAGGGAAAGAGACCCCAAATAGCTAAAAAAAATCCAAAAAAGAAGAATGAGGTGGGAGAATAAACACTCCCTGATTTTAAAACCTATTATAAAGCAACAGTGGTCAAAACAGAATGACACTGGCACAAAGACAGAAGGATTCACCAATGCAATCAAATCGAGAGTGCAGAAATAGAACACCAAATCAATGGTCAACTGATTTTTGACAAGGCTACCAAAACCTCTCAATTGGGACAAAATAGTCTTTTCAATAATTGGACATGGAAGAATTGGATATCAATTGCCAAGAGATGAAAGAGGACCCCATCTTACATCCTACACAAAAATTAACTCAAAGTGGATCAAACACCTAAATATAAGAACCAGCACCATAAAACTTCTAGAAGAACATGTAGGGAAACATCTTCAAGACCTAGCAATAGGAGGTAGCTTCCTAAACTTTACACCCAAAGCACAAGCAACAAAAGAAAAAATAGATAAATGGGAACTCCTCAAAATCAAATGATTCTGCACCTCAAAAGACTTTGTCAAAAAGGTAAAGAGGCAGCCAACTCAATAGGAGAAAATATTTGGAAAGCATATATCAGACAAAGGTTCGATTTCCTGTATATACAAAGAAATCATGCAACTCAACAACAAAAGAACAAATGATCCAATTATAAAATGGGCTAAATATATGAATAGAAATTTTTCTGAAGAACAAATACCGATGACTCAAAAACAAAATGAAGACATGCTCATTTTCACTGGCTATAAGGAAAATGCACATCAAGACTACAATGAGATACCACCTCACACCTATAAGAATGGCTGCTATTAAATAGACAGGAAACTATAAATATTGGAGAGGATGTAGAGAAACTGGGACACATGCACTGCTGGTAGGATTGTATAATGGTACAACCACTATGGAAGATTGTTTGGAGGTTCCTTAGGAAACTAAATATTGAGTTGCCCTATAACCCAGCAATAGCACTACTTGGTATACACCCAGAAGAGCTGAAAGCAACGACACAAGCAGACATTTGCACACCGATGTTCATAGCAGCATTATTCACAATCACCTAAAGATGGAGACAAACTAAATGCCCATCAACAGATGAGTGGATCAACAAAATGTGGTATATACATACAATGGAATATTATGCAGCAGTAGGACAAAATGATGTCCTGAAGCATGTGACAAGATGGATGAGCCTTGAGGAAATAATGCGGAGCAAAATTAGCCAGACACAAATGATAGATACTGTATGATTCCATTTTTATGACCAGCATAAAGGTATAATCAGAGGTTATAATACAGAATATAGGGGACATAGAGATACATAGAAGCTAGAGATGGGTGAACCATTAGCTAATGAGGTTGAACTCCAATGTAAGGGAATAGCTAGGGGTGAAGGTGATTCTCTAGTGGGTCTAGAAGTAATATTACCATATTGAAGATGAACAAGATTGAAAGGGGCTGTATAGACTTACATGTCCCACTGACTCACACTAGAAATATTAATGAGTTCTTGTAATAATTATTTCAAAGATATGATTCTTGTATAAAGAGTGTTTAAGTCCAGGGTACAGGGGGAAAACTGCTATTGCATACTATGAGTTATGTTCAAAATGAAACTGTCAGCACTACCACAGCAACAGCAGAGGTAAATAATGGGGAGAGGGACAAGAGTTAAGAGGAAGTTTAGATTTCCTATTTGGTAAGGGTGTGTTTATTGGTTTTCTGTCTCTTGGGAACAATGAAATTATCTAAAACTGAGAATGTTGATGGACTGTGGACTTTGGGCCCTCTACATGATGCCCAATGAATGCAGGTGGCTAAAGGATGCATTGACAGAGAATTAGATTGGCGAAGGATGGTATATACTTATGAATGAGGGTTGTGCTGCTACAAAAAGGAAGAATGTTGTGAGGCATGCAACGATGTGAATGAACATGTGAGACATTTGATGAGATAAAATAAAGCAGAAACAAAAAAACAACAATGATATGGTCACCTCTAGAAAATGCTTATAAGAAAACGGGCCTAGATTGTAAGCTTTTAGAGTAGACACATTAAGTCTGGAGTGGTGATCATTATTTCTGGATTTTGAGAGGCTGTTTTATATATAAAACCTGATATTTAGAGACAAGAATGAAGCTGAACAGGTTGGGGTTAAAGCAAGTCAGAACAAAGACAGTGTCTATATTTCAGAACCACACATATTCTTTGAGACCAATGGAAGAAAGGTTATTTGATCTGGAACTGAAATTTTCTGTAGTGCATAATCTAATTCAACCTATCTGTATAGCTCATTTGAACAACTGAAACACAGGAAGCACAGAATAAGAAAGAGGTCCTTTAATCCTGTATAGATTATGGTAATGCCTGGAAACATCCTAGAGTATACTAATAGATAATCAAAAATCTTGGCAAAGTCCCTTGAGGGAAGGGAGAATGAACTTGGAAGTATTGAACCTTATCATCAGGGAATCCCCTAATACTGTGTCAAACTTTAGGGACACCCAAATCAATAGGCCATGCCCTCGATCATAAGGCTTAGTCTTGTGAAGTCTCTCTAAGCCCAACTCTGCAAGTGAAATCATTGCCCTCCCCTCTATATGGGTCATGACCTCTTGGGGTGAAAGTCTCCCTGACAACATGGGAGGTGACTCCCAGAGATGAGTCCAGGCCTGGCACCATGGGATCCAACAATTCCAAAAGGGGGAAAAGATGTGTAACTAATAAAGTAGCAGAGGCAGAGAGAGTTCAAATAGAGTTGAGATGCTACTCTGGAGGTTGCTCTTATGCAAGCTTCAGTTAGACATTGCTACCTAGCATAACCTGCCAACCCCCAACCAGGACCATTCCAGCTAATCCTAAAGAGCACCTGGGGCAATATATAAGATTCCACAAGGGTTCCAGGCACTAAGTAACTTCCCAGAGACCTACAACTTCCAGATGGGTCCCTGGTCCAGATAAGTCCTGAAACCTAGCCCGCTCCTCCAGAACATCAGATAGTTCCATCTCCCTGCCCCATATTAGTGACAGACCCTTCCAACAGCAAACATTTAGAATTACCATAGCCCAAACTGCAATGAGAGGTATGGAAAGATCAAAGGTGATGGTGGAATTATACATAAAGGATAGGACTTAACAAATGAAGATGAATGCTGAATCATTAAATTGATAACTCTTTTAGTCTCTAGTATTTTAGAGCAGCTAGAAGTAGAAACCTAAAACTGTGAAATTGTAACCCATGTCAAAGTCTGAAATATGCTCTACAACTAATTGTGATGCTGTGCTTTGAAATTTATAGCTTTTTGTATGTATGTTATTGTGCACAAAAAAAGAAAGAAAAAATCAATTGGGATGATAAAAAAGCATTTAAGCCCTCTAGGCTCCTATATTCTGGAGCAGTTAGAAGGAAAAATCTGAGAGGGTCATATGGCAGCCCATAACAAACTCCAGGATCTGTACTGAAACCACTTGTTGAATAGTGCTTTGAAAACTATTGTTTTTTTATTTCTATGCTTTGTATATATGTTATACTGTACTATTAAAAAGTTAAAAATAAAGAGAAAAAATGGATATGAAAAAAATTTTCAGAAATGGATAGCACAATACTATCTAGCACACATTTTAGCACAACAGTGTAAGGACACTGAATGAAGCTGAATGTGAGAATGATAGAGGGGGGAGAGTTGGGGGCACAAATGAAACTAGAAGGAAAGATAGACAATAAAGACTGAGATGGTACAATCTAGGAATGCCTAGAGTGTATAATGATAGTGACTAAATGTACAAATTTAAAAATGTTTTTTCATGAGGAAGAACAAAGGAATGTCAATATTACAGGGTGTTGAAAAACTGATGGTCATTCATACTTTAAAAGTTCAACTTCTATTTGAGACTAAAGCAAAAATGTGTATTTGGTACAAAATTTATATTTTGACTAGTGCATTTACTAATAAAACTTATATGAACAGGTTAATTGAACACCATAAATACATGGAACCTTGAATAGGGCATGGGATTTTGTAGGTTTGTTCAGTGTGATGCCCCAACAAATCCCAGAGTGATTTGAATAGTGAATAAAGAAGTATTTGCAAAGTCCCCTTTGAGGAATGGTGAGAAAGGGGGAAAATTCAACTTCCCCATTTGGAGAATTCCTGATATTCTCACAAGCAGTGGAGACAACCAAATCAATAGGCCAACCCCTCAATCTTGGGGTTTGTTCCCATGAAATTTATGCCCGCAAAGGCTAGGCTAAGCCTACTTAAAATTAGGCCTAAGAGTCACCTCCAGAGAGCCTCTTTTGTCACTCAGATGTGGCCTCTCTCTATCAGCTAACAAGACAAGCAAACTCACTGCCCTCGCCCTCTCTACATAGGACATGACTCCCAAGGGTGTGGACCTTCCTGACAACGTGGAACAGAAATTCTAGAAGGAGTCAGAACTCAGCATCAAGTGATTGAGAAAACCTTCTTGACTGAAAGGTGGAAGAGAGAAATGAGTCAAAATAAAGTGTCAGTGGCTGAGAGATTTCAAATAGAGAGGTTATCCTGGATGTTATTCTTATGCATTATATAGATATCTCCTTTTTAGCTTAAGGTGTATTAGAGAGTCTAGAGGGAAGTGTCTTAAACTGTAGAGTTGTGTTCCAGTAGCCATGTTTTTTGAAAATGAAGGTATAATGATATAGCTTTTGCAATGTGACTGTGTGATTGTGTAAACCTTGTGTCTGATGCTCCTTTTATCTATGGTATGGACAGTTGAGTAAAAAATGTAGATTAAAAATAAATAACTAATGGGGGGAACAAAAAAAAGAATTCTGTACTAGCCAACTTGTCCTTGAAAACTGAGGGGGAGATTAAAATTTTCACAGACAAACAATGCTGAAATAATTTCTCAGCAAGAGACCACCCCTGGGAGTTCTGCCATGTTCTAGATTGCTAGCTGCCTGAATACAATATACCCAAAAATGGAACAACTTTTAAAAATGGGAACTTATTAAGTTGCAAGTTTACAGTTCTAAGGCCATGAAAATGTCCAAATTAAGGCACCAACAAGAGGTTACCTTCTCTCAAGAAAGGTCAGTGAAGTTCAGGGTGTCTCTCACCTGGAAAGGTATATGTCAAACATGGCAATGTCTGCTAGCTTTTTCTCCAGGTTTCTTGTTGTATGAAGCTCCCCTGGAGGCATTTTCTTTGTTCATCTCCAAAGGTTTCAGGCTGTGTGGGATACCCTGGGTCTCAGGCTTTTTCCAAAATAGTTCCCTCTTAAAGGGCTTCAGTAAGTAACCCCAGCTTGAATGGGTAGAGACATATCTCCATGGAAACCATCTAACCCACAATTGGGTGGGTCATATCTCCATGGATAATCAAAAAGCTCCCACCCAGCAATATTGAATGAGGATTAAAAGACATGGCTTTTCTGGGGTACACCACACATTCAAACTTGCACATGCCAGTGGAAATATAAAGACAGGAGAGAGAGGTCTGGAGGAGGACACAGAATTGAAGAGTACCAGTAAGGGTAACTTAGAGGATAAAAAGAGAGAGAGGAAAAAGAAAATATTAGATCTAATAAATAAAATCCACAGGATAAGATGGTGGATTCAGGAAATGCATTTACACTAATAACTTTGAATGTTAACAGACTTAATTTACAAATTAAAAGACATAGATTGGCAGAATGGATTAAGAAATATAATCAAACTATATGCTGCTTACAAGAGACTCATTTTAGCACAAGGATACAAATAGATTGAAAGTGAGAGGATGGAAAAAGATGTTTCATGCAAGCTGTAACCAAAAGAAAGCAGGAGTAGCTATACTAATATTAGAAAAAATAGACTTTACATGTAAAGGCATCATAAGAGACAAAGAAGGGCATTATATATTAAGAAAAGGATCAATTCACCAAGAATTAACAATCATAAATGTTTATGCTACCAATCAAGGAGCTCCAAAGTACATGAAGGAAATATTGGCAAAACTGAAGTGAGTGATAGATGTTTCAACAATAAAAGTAGGAGACTTCAATACAACAGTCTCTTCTATGGATACAAAAACCAACAGAGCATCAGCAAGGAGATAGAGAACTTTAAAAATTTGATAAATGAATTAAACCGAACAGACATATATAGGTCATTACACCCCAAAACACCAGGATATGCATTCTTCTCTAAGGTTCATGGAACATTCTCCAGAATAGATCATATGCTGGCCTTTATAAATTTAAAGACATTGAAATTATTCAGAGCACTTTTTCTCATTACAATAGAATTAAGTTGGAAATCATAACTACCAAAGAACAAGAACTTTAAAAATATATAGGGAGATTAAATAACATACTCTTAACCAATAGGTCAAAGAAGAAATTGCTAGGGAAGTCATTAGCTACCTGGAGACAAATGAAAATGAGAATGCAACATATCAGAACATATGGGATGCAGCAAGGCTGTGCTGAGAGAAATTTATTGCCCTAAATGCCTATATGAAAAAAGAAGAGTAAAAATCAAGGGCTTAACTGCTCACCTTGAGGAACCTGAGAAAGAATAGCAAACTAATCTTAAAGCAAATAGAAGAAGAGAAATAACAAAGATTAAAGCAGAATTAAATGAATCAGGGAACAAAAGAACAATAGAAAGAATCAATAAAACCAAAAGTTGGTTCTTTGAGAAAATCAATAAAATTGATGGAACACTAGCAAGAACAAAAGAGAGAGGATGCAAATAAGCAAAATCAGAAATGAGACAGAGGTCGTTACCACAGACACTGAAGAAATTTTTAAAAAATCATAAGAGAACACTATGAACAACCATACACCAAGAAACTACACAACTTAGATGAAATGGACAAATTCCTGGAAACACACAAACAAGTTATCCTGACTCAAAAAGAAATAGAAGATGTCATCAACCAGTCACAAGTAAAGAGATTCCATCAATCATCAAAAATTTTCCTACAAAGAAAAGCCCAGGGCCAGTTGGCTTCACAGAGGAATTTTATAAATCATTCCAAAAAGAACTAATACCAATCCTGCTCAAACATTTCCAAAAAATTGAGGGAAAAAGAACAATATGTAACTAATTTTAAGAAGCTAGCATCACTTTAATATCAAAACCAGGTAAAGATGCTACTAGAAAGGAAAACTGAGGCCAATCTCCCTAATGAACATAGATGCAAAAATTCTCAAAAAAATAACAGCAAATCAAATCCAAGAAAACATTAAAAGAATTATAAACCACGACCAAATGGGGTTTATACCAGGAATGCAAGGACTGCTCAATACAAGAAAATCAATTCATGTAATATAGCACATTAACAAATCAAAAGGGAAAAATCACATGATCATCTGCATTGATGCTCAAAAAGCATTCAACAAAATTCAGCATCCTTTTCTGATAAAAACATTTCAAAAGGTAGGAATCAAAGGTTTTTGACTGATATATGACAAACTCATAGCCAGCACTGTACTCAATAATGGAAGACTGAAAGCTTTCTCCCTAAGACCAGAAATAAGACAAGGATGCCCTCTGTCACCAATATTATTCAACATTGCCCTAGAATATCTAGTTAGCAGGCAAAATAAATAAAATGTATCTAAATTCGAAAGGAAAGAGTAAAACTTTCATTATTTGCAGATGACATGATACTATACTTAGAAAATCCTGAGACATATACAAAAAAATTAGTTGCATTAATAAACAAACTCAGCAAGGTGGCAGGATATAAAATTAATGTGCAAAAATTAGTAATGTTTCTATACACAATCAATGACCTACCTGAGGAGTCAATTAAGGACAAATCCATTCAAAATAGCAACTAAAAGAATCAAGTATCTAGGAATGAACTTAACTAGGGATGCAAAGGACTTGTACATAGAAAACTAAATAGCATTGCTAAAAGAAATGAAAGATCTAAACAGGTGAAAAAACATTCCTTGCTCATGGATAGGAAGGTTGAATTTCAGCAACCTACTTCAAAGACTTGGAAAAGCTAGTTATCAAATTCATGTGGAAGGGAAAGAGACCCCAAATAGCTAAAAGCATCCCAAAGAAGAAGAAGAAAGTGGGAGGATTAACACTTCCTGATTTTAAAACTTATTATAAAGCCACAGCAGTCAAAACAGCATGGTACTGGCACAAAGATAGAAGCATTGACCAATGGAATTGAATCAAGAGCCCAGAAATAGACCACCAAATCTATGGTCAACTGATCTTCCACAAGGTCCCTAAATTCACTGAACCAGGACAAAATAGTCTTTTCAATAATTGGACATGGAAGAATTGGATATCAATAGCCAAAAGAATGAAAGAGGACCCTTACCTTACACCCTATACAAAAATTAACTCAAAGTAGATCAAACACCCAAATATGAGAACCAGTACCATAAAACTCCTAGAAGAAAAGGTAGGAAAACATCTTCAAGACCCAGTAATAGGAGGTAGCTTCCTAAACTTCACACCCAAAGCACAAGCAACAAAAGAAAAGATAGATAAATGGGAACTCAAAATCAAATGCCTTTGTGCCTCAAAATACTTTGTCCAAAAGATGAAGAGTCAGCCAACTCAATGGGAGAAAATATTTGGAAATCACATGTCAGATAAAGGTTTTGATTTCTCTATGTTTACAGGAGAAATCAAACCTTTATCTGACCTTTATCCTGTAAACATAGAGAAATCATACACCTCAACAACCCAAGAACAAACCACCAAAATATAAAATGTGCTAAAGATATGAATAGGCATTATTCTGAAGAGCAAATACAGATGGCTAAGAAGCACATGAAGAGATGCTCATTTTCATTAGCTATAAGGGAAATGCAGATCAAGAATATAATGAGACAAGAGTGATTAGTGAGGCATGGCAAGATGGCAGCTTAGTGAGATATGGAATTTGGTTAGTCCTCCAAAGCAGCTAGTAATTAGTGAGGAATGGTACAGAACAACTGATGGGGGAACATCAGTGACTGGACACATAACATACAACAGAACAACTCCTGTGGGAACATCAGTGACTGGACATACAGTCTGGGCCAGGTGTAACAGCTGAGATCCACAGAAAACTGTAAATCCCCCAAGCCTCAGAGACTGGTACCCCTTCCCCATAGGCATGGCAGGCTGGTTTGCAGAGGGGAAAAGACACAGAGTTTACTAGCATCAAGGGCTCAACCAAGATCCAATTGTGAATTAATGAACAAATTCTGACTGTGGAAAATAGGCCCCCAAAATAGATAAACCTGGGATAAGCACTAAAGGTACTAGAGATTTTGCCCTGGCAGAGAGGGGGCGGGGGCTTATGGAGAAAAACAATAGACTTTTTGAGTCAGCACAAAATACTGAAAAAGGGCTAGACCCCAAGAAAAGGGGGGCGCATAGAGACTGGAGTTACATAGAGCCACCAACCAACTTAAGGTCTTGATTGACAACCCTGAGGAGCAGGAGTCCAGCTCTGAAAAGACTTTCTTTACTTTTTGCTTTTTTTCTGCCTCTTAACAGCTCATTAGATAGACCTGGAAGTCTTTCAGGCTCCAGCAGTACCCCAGGTAAAACAAAGTAACTAGTCAGGTGAAAGGAATTAATTCCCCAAATGCTGTATCTTCCCCAAGAGAAAAGTGGGACCCAGCTCAAGTGGAATCCCTCCTTCAAGGAATTCAGGCCCCAGAACACTGGAAAACTGAAGCAATTAAAGCCACCATGTTACCTCACCTCTTTCTCAAGCACGCCCTCGGCAGGGAGAGTCTGCTGAAGTTAAAGGCACCGCATCACTTTATGTTGATGGGACGATGTGAGCAAATGAGTGCCACATGCTGGGCAGGATAGGAAAAGCACATAATCTAGAGGCTTCAGAGCAAAGTCTGTCAATCTGCTGGGTCTCACCCTCAGGGAAAACTAATGCTGGCTACAATTTCCACCTAGATGTGGGCCTGCTTGGTCTAAATTGAATGGGGTTGATGATATCTGAGGATACCTTCCTCACAAAAAAGGCCTCATATAGGCAGGGCAAGAAACAGAAAAACAAGAGCTGAAAAATACTGACTGGTTAAACAGAACCTATGCTAGAGGTCTAGAATAAGTTGAACTGAATGTCAAAGAACAGATAGAGAACAAAGCCACCCAGCAACAAAATCCTAGATAAAAGAGTGAAAACCTCCAGAATAAACTAATTAAGGAAATCAAATGCCTAGATGTCAGCAAAAAATGACAAGTCATACTAGGAAAATCAAAGATATGGCCCAGTCAAAGGACCATATCATATACTTCAAAAGAGATGCTGAAGTTGAAGCAATTCACTCAGGATGTTTAAACAGACATGGAAAATCTCATCAAAAATCAAATCAATGAGTTGAGGGAGAATATAATGAAGACAATGGGCGAACAAAAAGAAAAACTGAAAAATTTGAAAAAAAACAAATTACAGAACCTATGAGAATGAAAACCTCAACAGAAGAGGTGAAAAACAATGGAAACATACAACAATAGATTTGAAGAGGTAGAAGAAAGTATTAGTGAACTAATCCTAAAATCTAAAATCTGACACACAAAAGAAAATTTAGGGAAAAATGGAAAAATAAGAGCAGGGTCTCAGGGAATTAAATGACAGCATGAACCCCATGAATATATGTGTTCTGGGTGTCCCAGAAGGAGAAGATAAGGGAAAAGGAGGAGAAAAACTAATGGAGGAAATAATTACTGAAAAATTTCCATCTCTTCTGAAGACAGAAAATTACAGATCTAAGAAGTGCAGAATACTCCAAACAGAATAGATCCAAATAGACATACTCCAAAACACTTACAAAATCAGATTGTCAAGTGTCAAAGACAAAGAAAAAATTTTGAATGCAGCAAGAAAAAAGCAATCCATCACATACAAGGGAAGCCCAATAAAACTATGTGTAGATTTCTCAGCAGAAACCATAGAGGCAAGAATGCAGTGGTATGATATATTTAAGATTGTAAAAGAAAAAAACTGCCAACCAAGAACCCTATATCCAGCAAAATTATTTTTCAAAAATGGGGGGGGAGATTAAAATATTTTCAGACAAATGATCACTGAGAGAATTTGTGACTAAGAGACTGACTCCACAAGAAATACTAATGGGAACACTACAATCAGATAGGAAAATGTAGAACAGAGGTATGGAGAAGAGTGTAGAAATGAAGACTGTCAGTAAACATAGAAAGAGGGAAAAAATTAGATATGACATAAAATTCAAAAGACGAAATGGTAGAAGAAAGTACTGCCTTTACAGTAATAACATTAAATATTAATGGATTAATTCCTCAATGAAAAGACATAGACTGGGGTGCAAGGGTAGTTCATTGGTAAAATTCTTGCCTGACATGTGGAAGACCCAGTCCAATTCCTGGTCCATACCCTTACCCCCAGAAACAAACAAAAATTCAACAAGTGGTGCTGCAATAAGGACATACACATATGGAAAAAGAATGAAATGTGACCCCACCATACAGCATACAAAAAAGAAGAAAAGAAAAGATATAGACTGGCAGAATAGATTTGAAAACAGGACACATCTATATGCCATCTACAGGAGACTCATTTTAGACCCAAAGACAAAAATAGGTTGAAAGTTAAAGGTTAGGAAAAGATATTTCATGCAATCAACAATCAGAAAAGAGCAGGAGTAGCTATACTAATATCCAACAAATTATACTTCAAATGTAAAACAAAGGGGACAAAGAAGGACAGTATGTATTAATAAAAGGAACAATTCAAAATAAGATATAACAATCAAAAATATCTATGCACTGAGCCAGAGTGCCCCAAAATATATGAGGCAATCACTGACAACAATGAAGGGAGAAATAGACACCTCTACCATGTTAGTTGGAGACTTCAATTCCCCATCATAACAATGGATAGAATATCTAGATAGAGGATTGTTCTAGTTTGCTAGCTGCCAGAATGCAATATACCAGAAATGGAATGGCTTTTAAAAGGGGGAATTTAATGAGTTGCTAGTTTACAGTTCTAAGACTGAGAAAATGTCCCAATTAAAACAAGTCTATAGACATGTCCAATCTAAGACATCCATCCAGGGAAAGATACCTTGTTTCAAGAAGGCCAATGAAGTTCAGGGTTTCTCTCTCAAGTGAGAAGGCACATGGCGAACACAGTCAGGGCTTCTCTCTGGGCTGGAAGGGCACATGGTGAACACGGTGTCATCTGCTAGCTTTCTCTCCTGGGTTCCAGTTTCATGAAGCTCCCCAGGAGGCGTTTTTATTCTTCATCTCCAAAGGTCACTGGCTGGTGGACTCTCTGCTTTGTGGTGCTGCAGCATTCTCTGCTCTCTCTGAATCTCCTTTCTCCAAAATGTTTCCTCTTTTATAGGACTCCAATAAACCAATCAAGACCCAGCCAAATGGGTGGAGACATGTCATCACCTAATCCAGCTTAACAACCACTCTTGACTAAATCACATCATCCAGGGAGATGATCTGATTACAGTTTCAAACATGCAGTATTGATTAGAGATTATTCTACCTTAACAAAATGATATTTTGATTAAAACATGGCTTTTCTAGGGGGCATACATCCTTTTAAACCAGCACAAGGATCAATAAAGAAACAGAGAATTTAAAGAATATGGTAACTGAACAAGACTTAACAGACATTTTCAGAACATTACATCCACAACAGCAGGATTCACATTTTTCTCAAGTGCTCACAGCTCATTCTCAAGGATATGCCATATGCTGGGTCACAAGCAAGTCTCAACAAATTTAAAAAGATTGAAGTCATATAAAACACTTTCTCAGATCATAATTCAATGAAGTTGGAAATCAAATAGGCAGATGGGCAGAAAACTCGCAAATATATGAAGGCTAAACAACATACTCTTAAACAACCAATGGGTCAAGGAAGAAATTACAAGAGAAATCAGTGAATATCTCGAGGCAAATGAAAATGAAAACAAAAACTATCAAAATTAATGGGATGCAGTAAAGGCAATGGTAAAAGGGAAATTTATTGCTTAAATGCCTATATTAAAAAAGAAAAACATCAAAAATCAAGGAAATAACTGTTCACTTGGAAGAAGTAAAGAACAGCAAATTAACCCCAATGCAAACAAAAGGAAAGAAATAATGAAAATTAGAATAGAAATCAATGAAATTGGGAACATGAAAACAATTGAGAAAATAAACAAAACCAAAAGTTCGTTATTTGACAAAATTAATAAAATTGATAGTCCCTTAGCTAGGTTGACCAAAAAAAGAGAGGAGATGCAAATAAATAAAATAAGAAGTGGAAGAGGAGAGATAATCACTGATCCTGCAGAAACAAATGAGATAATGAGAGGATACTATGAACAACTTTATGCTAATAAACTAGACAAATCAGAGGAAATGAACAACTTCCTAGAAAGGCATGAACAATCAACATTGACTTGAGAAGAAATAGACAATCTCAACAAACCAATCACAAGTAAAGAAATTGAATCAGTCATCAAGGAGTTCCAAAAATATGTCCAGGACCAGATGGGTCACATGTGAATTCCACTAAGCATTCAAAAAAGAATTAGTACCATTACTGCTCAAACTCTTCTAAGAATTGAAGAGGAGGGAAAACTATCTAACACATTCTATGAAGACAAAATCACCATAATACCAAATCCTGATGAAGATACTATAAGAAAAGCAAATTAGAGACCAATCTCACTTTAATGAATATAAATACAGAAAACCAAAATGAAATAGTTGCAAATCGAATTCAGCAGTACATTAAAAGAATTATACACCACAACCAAGTAAGATTTATTCCAGGTATGCAAGGCTGGTTCAAAAGAAGAAAATCAATTAATGTAATACACCATCAACCAATCAAAGACAGAACAGCTCGTGGGGCCACGTCAGTGACCAGACACACTACATACCTCAGTCTGGACCAACTGGACCGGCTGTGATCCCACCCAGAACCGTGAGTTCCCCAAGCAGCAGTGGCCGGAGCCCCTCGCCCACAGGCTGCTTCCCAGATGGGAAAGGAAAGAGACTTTACCAGCAGCCAGGGTTGAGCAAAACTAAGCTTCAAGTGTGGAATTAATTCACAAATTCTGACTACTAAAAATAGGCCCCCAGCTCAGGTGAACCTGGTAAAAGTGGAGGTCACCGATTTTTGCCCCAGTGCCAAGGGGGCAGGGCTGATGGAAAAAGAAAAAAAAAGAAACACAGGTTTTTGTGTCTGTGTTTCTACAAAGGTGTGCTGCCTTTGGATACAGCAGCAGGGCTTCCCAGGCTGCAATTGCCCCAGGCATAGGCAGAAACAAGCTCGTTTGAGAGCTTGTCTGGAGCCTCAGGTGGAATCCCTCGCTCAAGGAATTCAGACCCCACGGCTCGGTAATTTGAAGCCATTAAAACAAGCCTAAATCTCTCCTCTGTCTCCAGCACACCCCCAGCAGGGAGAGTCTGCCAAAGTTAAAGGTACCACATCATCCATGCTGGTGGGACCTGCAGGCAGACAAGGGCCACATACTGGGCAGGATAAGAAAAACAGAGTCCAGAGACTTCACAGGAAAGTCTTTCAACCTGCTGGGTCTCACCCTCAGGAAAACTGATTCAGATGACTCTTTCCTCCTGATAGGAGGCCAGTTTGGTCTTGGAAAATATGGCTGGGGTCTATAATACCTAAGTAGACCCTCCTAAGGGCGGGGTGGGGGTGGGGTAAGACACCATGCAGGCAGGGCAAGAAACAAGAAAACAAGAACTGAAAAATTCTCCTCTTTTAAAGAAAACCTAAGCAAGTGGTCCAGAAAAAGTTGAACTGAAGGTCAAAGAACAGACAGACAACAAATTCATCCAGCAAGAAAACCCTAGGTAAAAGAAGTGCAAGCAATCTCCAGAATAAACTAATTAAGGTAATTAAATGCCTAGACACCAGCAAAAAATAACAAATCACACTAGGAAAATTGAAGATATGGCCCAGTCAAAGGAACAAACCAACAATTCAAATGAGATACAGGAGTTGAAACAATTAATTCAGAATGTACGAACAGACATGGAAAACCTCATCAAAAATCAAGTCAATGAATTGAGGGAGGATATAAAGGCAAGGAATAAACAAAAAGAAGAAATGGAAAGTCTGAAAAAAACAAATCAGAGAACTTATGGAAATGAAAGGCACAGTAGAAGAGATTAAAAAAAAATGGAAACCTACAATGTTAGATTTTGAGAGACAGAAGATAGGATTAGTGAACTGGAGGATGGGACATCTGAAAGCTGATGAGCAAAAGAAAATATAGGGAAAAATTGGAAAAATATGAGCAGAGACTCAGGGAATTGAATGACAATATGAAGTGCATGAATATACGTGCTGAGAATGTCCCAGAAGGAGAAGAGACGGGAAAAGAAGGAGAAAAACTAATGGAGGAAATTATCACTGAAAATTTCCCAACTCTTATGAAAGACTTAAAATTACAGATCCTAGAAATGCAGCTTACCCCAAAGAGAATAGATCCAAGTAGACATACTCCAAGACACTTACTAATCAGAATGTCAGAGGTCAAAGAGAAAGAGAGAATCTTGAAAGCAGCAAGAGAAAAGCAATCCATCACATACAAGGGAAGTCCAATAAGACTATGCATAGATCTCTCAGCAGAAACCATGGAGGCAAGAAGACAGTGGGATGATGTATTTAAATTACTAAAAAGAAAACTGCCAACCAAGAATTCTATATCCAGCAAAATTGTCCTTCAAAAATGAGGGAGAAATTAAAACATTTTCAGACAAAAAATCACTGAGAGAATTTGTGACCAAGAGACCAGCTCTGCAAGAAATACTAAAGGGAGCACTAGAGACAGATACGAAAAGACAGAAGAGAGAGGTGTGGAGAAGAGTGTAGAAAGGAAG
>PVIY010004734.1:0-100126 GCA_004026745.1 Myrmecophaga tridactyla
CTGTAAGGTCCACAGTTACTGCTCATCGCACATGCTCTCTCACTGTTTCTTGCTCTCTCGCTCTCTCCCTCACTCTCGCTCTCTCTCGCTCTCCCTCTCTCCTCTCTTTCTCCTTTTTCCTCTCTCCTCTCTTCCCCTGTTTTCTCTTTCAACCCCAGTCTATCTGTCCTTTTCTTTCCTCTCCCTCTTGGTTTCTTTCTCAGAATTGTTCACTAGCTCTCAATGACTAATCACTTCCCCAGCTCCCACCCCCATTCTAGACACTCACCCCCTCCCAGTTCCCTGCCAGCTTCATGAATATTTAAACATCTCCAATCTGGACCCAATTACCCACTGACTTTCCTACTGCATTGGGAGGGGAGTGGGGTAGGGGCAGAGAGAAGGATATTCCAGTCCATTTGGGGATTGGGTGGAATATGTTTTAGGGAAAAGGGGCTTGAGAAAAGCTTGTGGTTCTTTGGTAACTCTTCTTCATTTTTCCCAATATTATAAAAGCAAAAAAACCAGTTATTCCCAAAGAGGAGCTGCAGTCCTATACAATATATAATATAGATTATGTCTGCCATCTAGGTTTTATGCACACTTAATAATTGTGGGACTTAAGTTCCCTCAAAAAAAGAAATAATATATTTATACACTGTATGTTCTCATATATGTATAGTCTAAAATAAGTATGCATATGTAAGCTTAGTTATGCACAAACATGTCTCATATATTCTAAAATATACTGGAGAAATGTCCATGACTACATAGCATTTTCAACACTCCAAGCGCTTGAGTAAGGAAGCAACAGCTAATATTTAAGAATTAGCAGGCATATCTAAAATCACACACACCTGTTTGAAAATTGTGGTTTCTTCTAATTTACTGAAAAAGCTGAGCACATTTCAACAACAGATCTGTGTACTATTAGTGGTAATCAGACTAATGTCTTATAGTTTGGGCAGGAAGAATAAAAATGAATTAAGTTATAATGAGAAGAAAAGATATATTACAAAGCTCATTTCTTCTATTCCTTTATCACCTTTCATAATTTGGGCACAGGGAAATGTGATTTTAAAATGATAATATTAAGATTATATAAACCTATATATAGGACTGTGTGGTCTTAGAAATGTTACTGAATCTAGCTTTCTAATTGGTAATATGGGGATGATGCTGATCTGGCCAAAATGTTGTGAGGACCAAATAATACGGTGTAGGCAAAGCACAATGAGGCTATTCTCAATACACAGTAGCTTTATCCAAGACATACTTTCTTGAAAGTTTGGTGAAATTTTCAAGTGAGTAGCTGAAAGAACTTTTCAGATTATCCCTTGTTGTTCATTAGTGATGACAAGCATACCCAATTAAGCAGCTCATATACTTTCTAGTCCTTTCAGACACAAGCTTAGTTAATAGGTGTCGACCAGATCGTTCATTTTCATGAATATTATCCTTATCATCAACCTTAATAGGTGCTTAATATATTTTTAACAAAATTCAAGCGTGCTCACTTAAGAAGGGACCATCTCAGAGATGCCCAGGGGATGATGATTATAAATTATTTCCAGAGGTCTTCCTGAGGATGATCTGCTTCAGATGTAGCCTTATTTGGTTTTTTATACCTCTATATTTTGGTTTCCTTTTCATATTTTATGATAATGAGCAGAATTAAATTCTGAGTTCAGTATCTTCTTAATGGTGCCATGATCTTAGTTAGGGTCAGGCTTTCAAAAACAGGCTTTCATGGATTTCAGTGAGCATGAGATAAAAGAAGAAGGCAAAGAAACAGGTGAAAAATGGCCTCTATCAGA
Source organism: Myrmecophaga tridactyla (assembly GCA_004026745.1). NCBI lineage: Eukaryota > Metazoa > Chordata > Mammalia > Pilosa > Myrmecophagidae > Myrmecophaga > Myrmecophaga tridactyla. Next base: position 1,797 of record PVIY010004734.1, read on the forward strand.
TTCATGTCTCGTATATCCATTTGTGGATCACTCTGCTTAGCCTACTAGGGACTGGAAAGGAAAGAAGGGGGGAAGCGGTGGAGGCAGGCAAGGGTTGGGGGTGAGGGAGAAGAAATTGCTGCTTCTTCTGGTGTTTAAACAGATGCATAGTTTCATCAATAAAATCATGAGATTAACTGTGTGGACAAACTTAAGGCGGAGGGTGGGGCCAACTCCTTTCACTTTTATATCTTCTTTCTCCTTTTATCTGTTGAAAAGGACTTTGGAAACAGCATGGCATAATGAAGTCAGACTGATTTGAACAAAACCATATACAGGCATTGATGAACTCTGTGACTTAGACCACCCATCTGAGCATGAGTTTCCTCATTAGTTTACATGCATTATTTCAAGTGGTATTCCAAAGGAGGGTGGTACAGTCATCGACCCCATTTTCATGGGCTAAGAGAAGGTAAATACCTTGACTACGTCACCACAGACAATAAGAGGTAAAGCGAGGCCTCCAAAGCCCTCCACCCCTTCCCCTCTTCTTTCCTTTCCAGTCCCATTGGGAGTCCATTGCCACTCATTGGACCTCCATACTTCATTATTTCTGGTCCTCTGGAGATAAGCCTATATGGTGACAGTTGTGTTGAAATGAAATCAATATTCCTGCATTTTCCACCAATTATGCCTAGCTCTTGCCTTAAAAACCATGGAGAAGAAGTTAATACACTCATCCTCTGGAGAGTCCTCCAAATATTTCTGACGAAACATCAACTTCTTCAACCACCCTCAGCTGCCTCAGTATTTAGGATCCTCACCATTTCAAATGCCTTCCTCTGGATATATTCCATTCTGTCATTGACCCTCTAAAAAATTATTTCCCATAAGAGAGCCCAAGTTCCAAATTTAATTCAAATAAATATGTATTCAATTATAATATATATATTTTTCTCTAAGCAAAGGAGTTTGTGGGATCTGATCTTGGCAAAAAATAAATTGTAAAATAAAAGAAGTAAAATTACCAGATTTGTCCTGATCCCCACCTGGAAATTACTCAATGTGTCCACTAATCCTTACACCCTTATAACTAACCCCACAACATGCCTAGGCTTAAGGCCCAAAATTGAACTTTATATGATTTTAGATTAGCAGATTAACTCTTTAGATCATTAGTAACTTCCTAACTATAGGTTGGTTAATAATATCATTCTAGAAAAATAATGAGTGGTGGTGGCCAGCTCCCAGTTCTATTGTCAGATGTTGCTGAGCTTCCAAAGTAAGATTGCTGTCACAATAAACCCAGAAGCTCCTGGACTTCACTAAGGGTTCCACCACGTTAAGAATATGAACAGCACTTAGAAGAAGACAGTGTGATCAATTAAGATAGAAAATACTTGGGTCTTTTTCTTCCTCCTTCCAGGAGTTTATATATTTTTTAACTCTTAGTCTTAGTTTTTAACCTGGAATCTTTATCAATATTTCTGACTTCGTTGACTTATCCGATATTTTCTATGCTACAAAAATCATCCTGCCCTCCAGGATTTATACTCATATGTGAGAAACAAAACACACGCTGTTTTAACAAAACATGATTCAATGTCAAAAGTGTGTTAAAAGAATTCAGGATGGGAAAGAAATCACTGTGGACTAGGTGAGGTCTTTCATGTCATGAGCACGATTTGAGTAAGTAGAATAAACAGTGATGAGTTTAACAGAAGGAAAAGGGGCCACTTGAGGAAAGGCAAAATGTGTAAATGAGCACTGCATTTTCAAGGGACTTTCAATTGGTTTAAGAGGGAAGTTATGAAGGGTAGTAGTCGAGAGCATGCTGGAAGTGTAGTTTAGGGCCAGTTATAGAGATACTTTAAGGATCCAGCTAAGGGAGTTAAACCTAAGACTTGTGAGTAGAAACATTTTGGAGAACGACTGTGAGAATGTTGTGTGGTGTGGATTGGGGCAAAGGATACACTGGGGCCCAGTGAGAAGAACATGGAATAGTATATTATAGCCTAGAACTGAGAGAAAAGGCGGAGTGGAAAGTGACCTGGCACTTGTTGAGTGCCTAGTCTTTGCCAGAAAGCGCATATTTTGTATCATTTAACTCATACAAGATGATCTAGGAGGAAGGAAAAAAAATAGAGAATGAAAGTGGCTTGGACATTGAACCTGGGCAGCCTGCAGAGTGAGAATTCAAAAATCATTTGTGAGGAACTCCAGAAAGGACCTGATTTTGTGATTAGATCAGTTTTGGAACTGTTCACTTTATAGAAGCATTAAAACATTCAAGTGCGACACAGAATCAGAGCGTAAGAAAGAAGACTCAGAAGTTGTCTCTGTATGGGTTGTGTTGAAACTATCAAAGAGAATACATTTTTCTGAACTACCTTTTGCTATAGAAATCAAAGAACTAAAGAATAAACTTTGAGAAATGTTCAGGATTCAGGAACTTAAAGATAGACAGGATTCAGAGAAGGAATAGCCAGGGAAGAAAAACTAGGGGTAACGATAACCAAAAGAATGCTTGAAAAGGTTTCTTTGTCTTTAATCCTTTTAAATTTTCATCTATAAATACAATTATCTTGTCACTATTTAAATACTTGCATTATCAAATATACCTACGTGTGATTTTATAAGTACCCACAGTTAGAACTATTCATGAAATTGTACACTTTCCGAAGGAAAAGAACATTCTGCACCATGCTTTCTCAAGATGTTGCTTTCAAACATCCTGGATGGAAATATTGAAACTCATAAACCCCAACAATAGTTGCTCACAAAATTATGTATCAGCAAGATCCAAATTCTAAAGTAGGACACCCTGGAAGTATGCTGACACTATCCCCTGAAGTCCCAAAAGAAACAAGCAAAACACCCCAAACCAAAATCCTTTTTTTAGTGGTTGAACTAATAAAGCATTTAGGTTCCTCCTTGTTTCTTATACCTTCATTGTAAGAGTGAAACATTATCCACACTTGGATACCTTATGGACAACTGCAAGGGAAAAGGAGCAAAAGCAGCAGAAACCACAAAATTTGATCTTTGCCTTATACAAATCATGCTGTCTCAATTATTTTAATAATGTACTGGGATATCTTGAATTCTCATGTGGATTCATAAATCCTTTTCAAAGGCATTCAGAGGTCAGACAAACTTTAGGTGCAATTCTGTAGGATTGTTAGCCCCAAGCCTTCCCTAAATGTGTGTTCTTCATGGTTGTCCTGACTCATGGCTTAGCAACAGTAGTATAGTGGTCAGTGGAATCTCCCTCAAATTGGAATTTTGGATCTGGAAACTCAAGTGTTTGCTAAAAATACACACAGATGGCTCATAGACATTCCAATCTCAATGTAAAACTCAACATGGCATCTTCACTCATTGTGTTTTTCTTCCCAAATTCCTTAGTGAAGTGCCCCATCCTACATCATTCTCCCAACCTATCACCACATCTTCCTTCTTTATCAGCATCATCACTCCATATCCAACCAATTTTCATTTTCTCCCACATATTCTTCTCATCTCTATCTCCTAAATGTTCTTTTTCAAAATATTCTTCTTTTCTCTATCTTACCCCATTGTTCTAGCTCAGATTTTCAACGTCTCTTGACCAGGCTATTGCAATCATATCCTTATTTGTCTAGTTTTATGTTTTATCCATCATTTGTCTTTACCCACCATATTGTATCCAGAAGGATTTATCTAAAATGAAAATTAAATAACATTCCTCCCATTCTTAAAATCCCTCTGTGGATCATAATTAGTTAGTCTCACACTGTCAGTGCACATAATAACAACCTGAAAAATTGTTTAAAAAGCATATTCTTTTGACTTCTTTACCAGAAAGTTTAACTCAGTGTAAATAAGTCTGGTTCAAAATCAGCAATATGTATAGTTATACTATCTAACTTTGATACAAGTGGTACTTGGAACTAGGATCATATTTTAAGAATGACTTAAGTTGGTACTTGGATCATATTTTAAGAATGGCTTGAGGAGTAAAGTTGCAGTAGTTTGAAATTGCATTTACCCCAGAAAAATCATGTTCTTAAAATTAATCCAGTCCTATGTATCTAAACTTATAAGTTAGGGCCCTTTGATTAGGTTACTTCAGTTAAGGCATGGGCCAGGGTAGGTGTTAACCTTCTTATTGGAGTCCTTTATATGAGAATGAAATTCACACAAAGAGAGAAAAAGCTGCAGAAGCCAGAAGCTGAAAGCAAGGGAACCAGGAAGAGATGGGAGAAACCAGCAGACACTGCCATTTGCCTTGCCATGTGACAGAGGAGTCCAGGATTGCAGCATTGCCTGACGATGTCTTGATTTGGACATTTTTCTCAGCCTAAAAACTGTAAGCTTGTAAGCAAATATATTCCCATTGTTAAAGCCAATGCATTTCATGGTATCTCATTTGAGCAGCTTAGCAAAACAGAACAAATGTCAAGCTCAAGTTCATAACTTCCCCCTCCCTTTCCAGCTGTATATCTTTCACCTTACCCAGTGTCTTATTTTGACTTGCTATGGCAAGTATCATACCCTGGTTGGCTTAAACAACAGGAATTTACTGGCTCACAGTTTGGAGGTTAGAAGTCCAAAGTCAAGGTATCAGCAGGCCATGCCTATTCTCAAATCGGTCATGTTCTGTGGTGATATGCCAGCAATCAATCTTTGCCTCCATCACAAAGCAATCTGTCTTTTTGTCTCCTCCTGTGACTTCCATTCCTGTTTTCAAATTTCCTTTGCTTATAAGGACTCCAGTCATATTGGATTAAAGCCCACTCTGATTCAACTTGGCCTTATCCAAATAGGATCACATGTCACAAATGAATTCACACCCAGGGGACTGGGGTTAGGTCTTAAACATGTCTTTGTGGTGGATGTGATTCAACCTACAACACCCGGTTTTACACTTTATAATATAATATAATGAAGTAGGCCACTATCCATCTTGTTTCATTACTTGGGACTCATTTTATTCCTTATATTCAGAACAACTTTCTCACTTCATATGTGTCTTGAACATTGAATAAGCATTAACTAGATAATTAGTCATTTTTTTCTCAGAAGCCTTCCTTGAAACCCCAGCACAGGCTCACCTTGCCTCTTCTGGGTCCCCACAGCACACAATGCACACAATTTTATCGTCGTTTTTCATGCTATTATTGTCTACTGTCCTCATTCAAATATAAATTCACTGTGTACAGGAACCCTCTCTTAATTATCTTTATACCCCTTGCTCCTGTCCTAGTGGCTGAAATATAACAGGTGCTCAGTAAATATTTTCTGACAGCGCCTGGATGGAGCATAGCCTGGGATGACGCTGCCAGACAGAGCTTGCCAAAGGCTTCCAGGCAGAAATGGCTGCATTTGGTTCCAGGGAGAGGCTTGCCTCTGTGATATGATATCACATATTAATTAAGCTAATAGCATTTCAGTATAGTCTCACTGCCAGGCTTCACCCTGCTTCCCATAGGCAGACAAGAGTCTGAAGCCTAGAACCAGATGATTTTTAGAACTATCTAAATGTCCATCCATCTTTCTAGACTTGTGTCAAGTCCTCACAGAGTTCCTCCTTTCAGTAGAAACTGGAGGCCATCTGAATCTCTGAGTATCAACATCCCTGAATAAGGAAATCTCAGGAAGAGAAACACATGTTGGTTGTTCCGGAAAAGAAGATGAAAGACAAGTAGCCCATAAGCTAAAGCTCCCCTCATCACACAGGCCCAGAGGAAGTTCATGATTGTCTGAGCAAACAAACAGAAGTCATTGACTTATTGAGTGTTTTAAGCAGCTGATATGAAAAATCCCATGAAATTACACCAACCATCACCACCAACACACAATCAGGAGCTGAACTTCAAGTATTTCATTTTATTTAGTCATTGAAGCAGGCACAAAATTTCCTACATACTTCTTTTCTATTCCCCTTGCAAGATTGTAATAGTTTGTTTACAAGCTTATCTGCTCTCTGGAATGCACATTTCTGGATGGAAAGTACCATACCTTAGGTTTTTTTGTTTGTTTTATTGTTTTCAGAAAGGACATATGTAGGTTTTATGGGGTCTAAAGTTAACACAAATTGCAGGGTCTCCTTTAAGAAAAAATACAAGTTCAGTGTGAAAGTGAATATTGATTTAGAATTAGAAGCTAGATCACAGCAAGTCGTATATTTTTAAGAATTGATATATACCAAAAAAGTCACAAAATTCAGAAAATCAAGCATAATATATCAAATAACTGCCTGATACTTTTTTTTCCTACATTTTTTTAATTTCATGCTCTTTGGTCACCTCTTCCTAGAGCAATGCCTTTAAAATATAATTTTCTAAAGAGAGAATGGAAAGATAATTCAGTCATTCCTCTAACAGGTGATTGAAATAAGTTTTTATTTTTGATGTTGGGATGCTTAAAACACCTCATATACAGACATACTTGCTGTGTAGGGTACTAGTAGTAACACAAAAACCACCAGAATTCTCAGAAATTCTATGTCAAACAACTGCCACCAAAAGAGAAAAATAAGTGTGAGACATTTATAATTGAATATGTGGCAGTATCAAATTTATTCCTGTCAGAAAAGAATATCAGTTTTGATCAGGCTTTCGTTAGAAGTGAATCTTCCATTTAAAATTTTACACAGCATATGACTGGAAGAATTTCCCGCAGCTTAGCTTCTGGTTTCATACATTTCAAGCCTGGTTTCTCATCTTTGCCACATGTCTTAGGTGCCAGGTGATATAAACATGTTCATATGGAAATTCAACCTCTGGTCCTGCACTTCGGGTCACAGTGCCCAGTGAATTATCACACTGTATTTCTTGAAACCATTCCTAAATGTTTCAGGATGGCAAGCAATTATTTAACCCCACAGAGAAGTCTCTAGGAGTATAACATAAATATTAAGCCAAATCTAAATGTAACACCTGTACAACCTCAGCTTAGCTGATTCCCAAAACTGTCCATTCAACTCAACTCAACATGAGGGGAAGTGTCACAGAAGGGAGCTTTCAGTGGAGAGAGCAATCTTAATGGATTGTAATTTAAGTATCTTACTTTTACAAATTTTATACAGATGCACAATCATGTGGCTCATGGTTCATATAAGTGAGGAACCCTGAAGTGTAAACTGCTTTAGCTTTTTGGTAAATCTGCTTCTGATTTCTAATATGAAACACAGTGCCATTATCTTCATTAAATAATCATTAAAATATAATAGGAGGGGTACGTCGGTGGCTCAGTGATAGAATGCTCACCTGCCTTGTGGGAGACCCAGGTTCAATTTCTAGCCCATGCACCCAAAAACAAACAAACAAATGAAAATAATAGGAGTGAAAGAGAAAGGGAAAGAAGGAAGAAGAGGAGGAAATAGGGAAGAAAGAGAGTGAAGAAGGGTGAAAAGGAGGCACTAAAGGGAAAAGGGAGGGAGGCAGTTGTTAGAACTAAATTCCAAACACTGACTTTCAGGATCCCCAAATACATGAATTGTCAATTATTGTTTTGAACTACAGGCATTGCTGTTTTTCTCACCATTCCCCTACGTATCCCGAGTTTTCCACTCTAAAATGCCTTCTGGAATGCACATGGCTTGGAGGAGTGTTAAAATGTAGTCTGCCTTTTGAGCTCCAAACATGAAGCTCCCTATTTGAGTTTCATTGACTGCCAACTGTCACCACATCATTAATTAGAGGGGTGACCGTCTCTTAAGACTTTACCTCTAAACTTAGCACCTTTCTTTTTCTACTATGTCTTATAATAACTTTTACTATGATATCTCCTTCTGAAATGCGCCATTTTCTGAGACTAGGGAAGTCTTGGGAGGTTTCATATATTGTTAAATTTATTGTTTATGTAGCAAAATGAATTTCAGATAAAGAGCTTCAAAATTTGCTCATCTTGGCTTGATGCATTGGTAGATTTCACTTAAACATTATTGATTTCAACTGCATTCAAATAGGGCAGCTGATACTATAATCCAATCCTTTGGGTTATTTTTCCCTTGTTCCATTTCCTCATACACACCATGATTTTGCCCAGGTCTAGAGTTGATCTTTTTGCTGAATATCCTTGGTCCTTTTCTATATGAATTCCAAGTCTATCCTCCTTTACATTAGATTTCTTCATAGTGAAGCCATCTGAAACATACCTAGGATGGCTAATGTATTTTGTCCACAGAATTTTTTGAGCAAATTTCTCCATTCTCTGACCTTAAGGTTCTGGGATATATATTTCTTTAATTCTCATCTGATCTTCCTTTAAACCTCTGCTAGTACCTTCTAGCTCCTCCAAAATTCCTCTGCTGATTTTCCTACCCCAAGTCCTCTATCTCCTTTCCTTATATTAGAATTCCAAACTCCTCTAAAATTCAGCAGAGAATTCCATCATTCAGACGTCTCGTACTTTGTTTGATTAACATAAGCTTCTCTGACTTTCTCAAAGTTAGCATGTAACAATTCTCCTAAGATATCCACAACTGTACTACACTTCCATCCAAATCATGTAGTTGATCAATCTACATATAAATATTGAATACTGGAAGGTGATTTTATATTTGTGTTTCTTTTTATCCATTTCTTTAGAGTATACCATTGGAAGGGTATTTTATTAAAATCAGAGCTAACTGGAAGGATAATTTATTGAAATCAGAGCTCAAGCTATCCTCTCTCAATTTCCCTGCCAATAACTAAACACTCCAAAGATTTGTTTGCTTTTTTAAATTGAGGAATCGCTCATTATATTTTCCTCATTCTCTTTCTGAATAGCCAATATATTAGGCATCTCCTTCCCTCAAAATAGTAAATTGTCATCTTCTGAGATTTCATTGTAGTAGATGTGTTTGATGATTTGAAGGACACTGAGGATACAGACTCCCTCTTAATAAGTCCTTGAATAATTAGCTTCGCAAAAATTTCCCCCCGTATGTCTTCAGTCCTTTGCATTACATGCCACTGACCTTCAAACATTCTTGGCGGTTTGAGGAAACCAATCAGATCATGCAGCCCAGCTACTCATTTGATGCTATCAGGTGTTAAAACATTTCATGCTTGAAGGAAACTGTGTTATTTTCAAAGTTTCTGATTTTTAACTTTTAACAACCATTGAGACAAATTTTTACAATAGAAACTGTTATTTGTCTTCCCATAAGGTCCACCTTATGGGAAGACAATTGTGGTAGTATTACCACAATTAATTAATTGTGTTAATTGTGGTAGTATGCTGCAGTGCCGACAAGAAATGTCTTTCATGTATTCTATCAGCAAGTAGTTTAATGCAACTCACCCATCCTTTCAAAGTCTTTTCTTCTGTATACTAAGTACTCCTAAGCCATTCTTCATTTAACACGAATTTGAGTCCTCTCATTCTGGTTGCTCTCTTCTTTTCTTTCAAGGCAATTTTATTGATACTTTTTCAAATTTGTAATATCCATAACTATGGATGTGAGATGAAGAAAGACTAGATTGGAGGAGTGACTAAATTACTGTCATAATTTAGGATACTGTGCACCAATAAATACTTTACAGAATTGCAAGAGCTGTAAGGTTGTATCTCCCACCATACCAATTAATTGTGAACTTGTTCAGTGGTATGCCGGTAAATGTTTACCAACCAGTTCTTCAGTAAAGAGCAGGGAAGAAAGAAGGGGACACAGGAGATATGATTTGCAACATTTGCAAATTTCCATAGTGTCAATACTCCCCCCAGAACTTATTTCAAGCTATGAAATTGCATCAGTGAATTCAGAGCTGTGAAGGGATGCATAATATAACAACAATATTTAGTATTTCTACCAAACAGATACAATAGATGCAAATAACCTCATTAGCATAGATAATAGAAAAATGTAATAAAATAATTGGGAAGTGAGGCATTTTGACTATTTTTTGGCTTTGTTGTTAATATAACTTATTTAGTTTTAAGCTTATATAATTTGATTTTTAGTAATGGCTGTTCAATAACTGGCTCACAAATTTACAAAAATTTAATCATTGTTTCTCACAAGCTGGTATAAGCCATATCCAGCATACCATTAATTTACTTCAACTAAAATTCTAGAACGTTTCATTATAAGTGACCTTGCTAAATTAATTACCCTCCCAGCTTTCAGAAATTGTCTAGTTTTATTAAGTTTTGGATTTTTTTTTCCACAAGAGTAGAATATTGTCTATGTATTCTTGCTTAACTTTATCTTGTTAGATTCAAACAATCACTTTACCATGTCAACAACTCTGCATCCTAATTCTGTCATACAACATCTTTGTCATCTTTGTCCTTTCCAGCTCCATGTCATCCACACATTTGATGAACAAGTCTTATGTATCTGTATCCAAGACATTGAATTAAAAAAAAAAATGCTTGACAGGACAGGGCCAAGGATAGAATCCCTGGCCCTATAAATATAATTCTCCCTCCACACGAGCATCAAACCATTAATCAGCATTGATTCAATGAGGTATTTGTCAACTGAATTGCCTCTGCATCCATTCAAAGTTTTTCCACCTTGTCCATGTGAATCTGAAGAGACAATTCATTAAATGCATGGCTGAAGTCTAGAAACCTTCACTTCCTTCCTTCTCATGTCAGAGAAAGAGATTACATTCCTAAACTGATCACTTCTCTCAGGATTCATCAATTATGCCTCCTCTCTTCTGTCTTTTCAACCTGCCTCTTCTTCTGTCTCCATCCTCCTAGCATATAAACATGCATCTAAAAAGTACTTGAAAATCTTTGTTCCTTCATTCTGCTTTTTCTCCCATCCTGAATACTGGATATTTTTATTTTCTCTACTCTCCTTCATCTTAGTATTCCATCTCTACCCCACCCCACCCCCACTGCCCTTTATGTTTGGCAGATGACCAGTACCATGACCTGGCCCCCACTTAAGAAAAGATGCATTCAGGCAGAGACATTACCAATTTGCTGCTTCCCAACAGTTAGACTTACTTGTACTTGAACCTGGTGAAGTAGAGTTGGAAGGGTTTTGCCCTCCATATTCAGAATTAACCTTGTAACTCTTCAAAGACCTTGTTCTTTCTATTCCATCTCTTTCATCATCACCCTCTTCCTCTGAACTATCTTTTAAAAGACTTCAATTTCTTCCATCTCTTCATAAATAAAATATTCTTCTATCCTAGCTCTCCATTTTATTGTCACATTTCCCCCTATTGCCTTAACTTCTTCACCTCCTTAGCAATTCTTAGTTCTCTGTGGTTTCCTTTTTGCCCTCACCACTCAAATGGCCTTGGTTATGTCAACAGCAACCTCATAATTGCCAACTCCAAAACAAAACAAAACAAATTTTTCATTTCTTACTTTACAAGTCTTCTTCACTGCTCTCAACAAGACTAACCACTCTTATTTCTTTCTTTGATTTCTTCTTTAATTTTCTTTTATCATTAATTCAGTGGCAGCTCACACTCCTAATTTTCCCTTCACATCTCTGAGTGCCTTCTCTTTCTTCTTGCCACCTTTCTCCTCTTCATTCACCACTTGCCTCAGCTTTGTCAGAAATACCCAGAGTTTTGTGTATGACTCTCAATTTTGTATTTTCAGTCCAGACCTCCTTTGAATTCTGCCTCAACTGCAGATCTCCACACACATGATTTACTTTCCCAAAGTGAATATATGACCATCCCTCTGCACCCTCTTACCCAAATGTGCACCTCTTCATGTAATCCCTTCTTATTGAAGGGTCCACTCGTTCACTCACATGCGCAGGCCAGAAATATCCCGGAAATTCTCCATTCTTATTTGTCCACATTCAATAAGTCACCAAACCCTCTAGATGCTATTAAATTTAAGTTTTTATTTTGTAATATTTTTGTGATATTTATCTAATTATTTCCCCTTCCTTCAGGCTCTCACTCCTTTAATCCATCCTATGCTCTCCAGCCAGAGAGATTTTTCTAAGGGAACTCCTCTTTTAATACCTCACAGTAACATCCAGTTACTTGCAGGATAATCTAAATGCATCATCCTCACATGGTTGTCTACCTCAACAATGACATCCCCTAAAACTCTCCCTTAACCACAAAGCACATTTTTGTTTTTTGGAAAAAAAAAAGACACACATCTTTTTCCAAGGACAGCATTACCTTAATTATCTCTATGCTTTTACACATACTGATTTCACTAAGAATAATTTTCTCCATTTTTAGTGAATGAATCCTCATTCTTCCATATAGCAGCGATAATAAACTCTCTTCTGAGAAACATTACCACATTTCCATTCCATCATTTTTTATAAGTAAATATTCTCCCTTATACCCCTGTCCAAGTACTTATCACATGCCATTGACAATATTTATTTACTTGCTTGTTCACACCACTAGATTATTAGTTTCTTAGAGGAAGGAATTCCATTTTATTCATCTTTTTATCCCCAGTTTTTAGCACATGGCCTAGGCCATCCTAAGTACTCAATAAATGTTCATTGAATGAATGACTTTCCCTGACTTAATGCTTTATACCTCAATCAAAGGAAGAAATGAGGAAACTGGCATGATTTTTTCTTGGTGAATCGATGCTGGCTCATTGGATGCAATACTTTTATAACCATCTATTCTCAAACCAGTATTTCAGTATTTAATTCTAGATTAATACATCAATATTAAACTCACTAGTTTATGTAATAAACTTTCCTTCTCATTTTATTCTTTGAAAATAAAAATTATAATTTCCCAGATTCAGCCCTCCTGCCCTAGAAATGCTATTATAGGTACGAGTCTCCCATTAACATAAGACTCATCACTTTTGGGTGAAAGTAGTTGTGTGTGTGTGTGCGCGTGCGTGCACGCATGTGCACAAAACCAGGGACAAAGGGGAAGTATCAATTAGGAAGGTTTTAGAGCTATAAAAAATAAAACCAATTAATAATGACTTAAACAAATAAGGATTGAACTTTATTCTGTAATAAAAAGTGTAGTGGTAGGTGACTGCTTTCATTCATTCACCTCATTACAGAATCACTAGGAACCCAGGCTCTTTCTTCTTCTCTGACATGTTTAACTGTTTTTTCCCCCTAAAGTCTGTGTATGTTGCCTCTGGTAGTAAGATAACTGCTGTGCTCCAGGTGTTACAAATGCTTTCCAGACAGATAGAGCAGGGCAAGGGCAGCACCAGTATTTGTTCTTTTTATAAAAAAGTAACAGCTTTCCCAGAATCCTCCCAGCAGATTTCACGGTAAGTTTCATTGGCCATAGATGAGTTGAGAGATCATATCTAGACAATGGGGATTAGGAATAGCATCTTGTCCTTTTTAACATCTATAGGTAGTAAAAGAAAAGCAAAGGTGAAGGGGTTGGAAACCAAGCTCTGTCTGCCTTAGAGGATAAAATCAGGTGTCAAAGTTTAAGCACTGCTCTATGTTTCCTAGACAGGATTGGCTTTTTTTCTTGTCTTACTTCATTGCTTTCTTAATTGAAAAATTTTACTAAACTTGTTCCTGAATATTTTGGACATAGTTTCTGCTGTCTTTCTCACCTGCGAAGAGTCTGTTTGGAATATTTTTTCCTCTACTGATGTATTCACTGGCATTTTTATAGGCAAAAATCTAATTTCCATCTTTTCCACCCATCTTTCTAAATCTCTTCCAGCCCATTTGCATTATTTTCTTTACCAGTGCTGGTAAATAACTCATAATTTAATATAATTTGTAAGTTTTACTGCACGCTAGTTATTCCCTCTACTAGATCATGAACATAATATGAAATAGAAGCAAACCAGAATCGATAATACTGACCTTTGAGTCATCCTAACGGAAACATATTTCTCACCAACTGTATACACCCTCAGTTGAGAATTCTTTCACCTCTCTAAACCAAATCTTAAGTTTTTTAATGGAGTTCAAGAAAATCAGAGCTAAAACCTTTCAGATTTACATGCTCTTACACTCTTCATTTTATGATTGAGATAACTGAGGCTGAGAAAGTCACAATTACTAGTCAGTGTCTGAAACAGTGTTAAAAAGCCAGGTTTCCTGATCTCCGGTTTGCTTTTCCTTCCCCCTAGGCTATAAGCTGTGTGGGTTCTACAAGACAAGCATATTAGGTATTAGAAACAAAGGGCTAGTGGAGAGAGAGACAAGGAGTCAGAACCATAGCGCTACTCCTAGAAAAGGCAAAGTTCAGGCAGAAAAACACAATGCAAACTCAGGCATAATTCAGGCAATCTTGGGCACCCACTCTAATCTGTTAGGATGGGGCACAGCAGTGGGTGAGTCCTCTGGAGCAAGGCAGGTGGCAGTCGTGATTCTGGGAGATGTGCCCATATATTGCAGAATCCACACCAGAAGGCTGAGTTTGGGGCAAGGTTCCAGTTCTCGCAGTTGAGAGCCAACAGGTGCCAGGTGGGGTCCCGGGCCCCAGTCAGATGCACTGCAGCTCAGAGGGGAGCCCTGGTTCTCAGGAGAGGAAGCTTGTCTCAGGACAACTGGTTCTGAATGAAGGAGGAAAAATTAGACAGAATTAGGATAAAATGGCCAGGACCACTATTAGAAGTGGTGCTGTATTAAGAGCTCTACAGGCATGCAGAGCTCACCCTGGAGTTCCAGCACTTGGGTCTGAAAGGCAGCAAAGGGTACTTGTAAAGCATGATAGAGACCCAGAAGCCACAACTCAAACTCCAAGACTCGGGGCTAGGAATCAGGTTCTAACTCAAGGCCTCATCAACTTCTGGCAGCACTGGCTTATGATGGGAGAGAAGACCAAGTCTGTAGGTTTGCAGTACCAGTAAATCCAGGAAGGAGATCAGGGCATCACATCCTGCAGAGCTAGAATCCAATTTACATTTAATATTTGTTCTAAATTTATATTGGTGGGAGGGGGTTGTAAAAAGGCTTGCCAGGAGCCACAAACCTTAATTTGATAATTCCATAGGACAAGTTTATCTTGCAGCTTTTTTAAAAAAAGCAAGTCAGTAGTAGGTGGTGTTCATGAATTCATTATCTACAATATGTTTACAGATTTGTATGTCTTAATATAGTTACATTGTTGGTCTGTGTTAATTTTAGACTTTCTTGAGCTGCAGCACTTTAATTCGCTGAGACTTTGAATAAATAGGAACCGCATAGAAACAGCTCTAAGGCTAGTATATGGTTAAGAAGAAGCCAACTGGAGACAGAGAGAGTGTATGGTGGTCAGGTTTCTGCACGTTCAGTACAACCGGGTCATTAAGTGACCAGGATCACCAGACCATGAAGCTCTTGGTGCAATCATTTCATCTGTCTTAATGGCCAAATTCAACCAACTGCCCAATGATACAGCCAACGGCTCAGTAACTATCCATTATGACGGCAGAAAACAAAACAGACTGACAATGTTTGGATCAGTTCAGTAAAGCCATAGAGACAAGATTGCCAAGTTTAAGCTGGCTCTCGATTTTTGGTCCTTTTGTGGTCCAGATGCATTTCCTCCATTCTGGTTAGTTAGAAATGCTCGTATCTCCAAGTGTCTCTGCCGACCTTCCTTTCCTTAATTTACCTTGCTAGTAATGGATTTTTAAAGCAATTGGTA
Source organism: Myrmecophaga tridactyla (assembly GCA_004026745.1). Taxonomy (NCBI): domain Eukaryota; kingdom Metazoa; phylum Chordata; class Mammalia; order Pilosa; family Myrmecophagidae; genus Myrmecophaga; species Myrmecophaga tridactyla. The sequence goes on from PVIY010004734.1 coordinate 17,282, forward strand.
TTTCATTTTTAAGAAATTTATCATTCATTTTAACCCATTCTTATTTATAATGCCTTATTAGGAAACCTACTTTCTACTGTTTGTTTCCTCTGCTATGTTTACATGAGCATCCCAATTTGCCTTACTGATACTTGAATGCATTAATTCAAACACTGGTACAGTTCAGGCTTTACATATAAGCAATTTTTTTTTTTTACAAATGTATTTAGCTTAGATATAGCTCTGTCTATATATTTTTGGATTAGCTATAATCCACATCCAAATACTTAGAAAGCCCGTTCTAGTAATATCATATTCATATCTTACAAATGGGTTGATCTATTTTTCCTCTTGGCTACTACTTAACTCTCTATAAAACTTTAATTTTCATAGCTGTCTATAGTGTTCAGACCACCACTTTGCACTCCTTAGCTCTTCCAGGCTGGGTCTATATAGCATTTCGCAAACCAAAAATTAAATAGTCAGAAATTAAACAATTCAGTTTGTTCTGTTTTGCATGTATCTTCATTTGGGGAAAAAAGAAAAACAGGCTTTTTCTTTAGTGATTACTTCAATGAAATTATCAGAATTCACAAATGCTTTGACACATATAGGCACAAAAAATAATTTTGTAAACCTTTTTTTTCCCAAAATATTTGGAAAAAAACAACTTTTGATTGAATAGAATGTTTTACATTAAAAATATAGCTTTCTTAAAAAGTAAAAGGAATAAGAATCATCTTTAACTTCCAGGAATTAGCTTTACAACAATCTGGCAAGCTTTGAATGCTGTACTGTTTTTGAGGCAAACACACACCATCTCTACCTTCCAGCTACTGCAGTGAGTCCCCTACCATAACCACTTCAAGTATAGTAACAGCCAAGGAAAAATAGCATGCATCCACCATGTATTCATGTGCTCACATACACAGAAACAGTTACCCATCTACAGGAGCAGATGGTAGTTGAGGTCAGATCCAACTAATTAGGGCAGAGAACTGATTATAAGGATTAATTGTGGATAGAGGGAGGTGTGATAGGGGTCAGGATCGGCAGCTGCTGTAAAGGATACTTGAAGTCAGAGAGACAAAATTCCAGGCAAGTCAGTCAGGTAGGTGGATGAATTCTGGATATGTTAAGTTAGAGAGAACTTTAGACAGAAGATATCCATGATTGGGGCAGCTCCCCAGAAGTAGCTTTAACAAACTTGGTGGTCCACAGAGGCCTTTTATTAAAAAATGTTTTTAAATTGTGAAATATAACATATATATAAAAAAACAATACATTTCCAAGTACATTTCAACAAGTAGTTATGGAACAGATTTTAAAGTTTGGTATGGATTACAGGTCTATGATTTCCCATTTTTTCTTCTAGCCAAGACACTGAAGACCAAAAGAAATATCAATATAATGATTCAGCAGTCATACTCAAAGGTCTTTTATTCTTAAAACCTTAAATTCATTGGGCTGGTTCTCCTAGAGAGAAGAACTTCAGTAAAATAGTTAACTCAAACCTTTGTCCTTTGTATATCTTTACTTATATCCTTAGCTCAGTCTATATGAGCCTAAAGAATCATTTCCTTAAGTAAAAGACGGTCAGTTTCATGTCATACAGAAAAGCCATGTTTTCTGTCCTTTACTGGGCTATTCAGAGGTGTCAAAGTCTAGATGTTCCAACAAACTTGGTGGGGGGGAGAATTTTACTCTTCTCAGTAGATGATTCATCTTTCAGGAATTCATCTTTCTAAGGGCTTATGCTCCCAAGTTAAGAGACTTTACACTTTCCTCCAGACAAAGTGTTTTCCATCTTGCTGAGGAAAACCTGGACCTTATGGGGGGCTTGTTGTGTAAATATCAGACAGGATAGAAGATGTGACATTTTAAAAAAAATTTTATTGAGATGCCTTCATGTGCCATACAGTCCATCCAAAGTATACAAAGACCCACAATATCATCACATAGTTGTGAATTCATCACCACGGTCATTTTTAGAACATTTGCATCAATCCAGAAAAAGAAATAAAAAGAAAAAAACCTGTGCTCCTTACCCCTCCCTCTCATTGACCACAAGTATTACAATCTACTCCATTTTTCCCCTTATCTCCCCATTATGTATTTTTCCCCTTATTTTTGTACTCAGAAGATATGACTTTTATCAACTAGTACTCAAGAATTCTCTGTGGAGTTGAAGAATTGGCTACCATTGCTTCCTCCTACAAGTGTAGGAGTTGAGAATTTATTGAAGTTCATACTCATCCCATACACTGCTGGAGAAAAGTGTTCTGTAGAATTTCTATATATGTTCTTGCTATGATCAGTTAGACGAAGAAAAAGAAATACAAGAAGATTACTTTGAAGGCCATTGTGTAATTCAATCAATTTATAGGTTTAAAATATATATATGTAAAATAGGCACAGGGTTTTCATTTTAATGGAACCATAGATCTTTCCATAGTGAAACTTGAAAAATCTTCAATCTACTTTATTAGTGGATTAAAAGTAATGTGCAATTTAAGGACAATTTATGATATATAAGATTAAGTAGCCAAATATAATTTTGTCAATAATTAAGTTTAATTTCTATTTCTTACTCCCCAAAAGCCAAACTATCAGAAGAATGAATTTATCCTTTATCATTTTACAAAATGATAAAATCAGGGACTGCTTGATTGACATGAAAGTATAGCTAGAGAGAAAAAGAAACCAACTGTGATGCTGTAGCCCTGCTTTTCACCTTCGATTTGCCAACTTTTTGAAGATAGGGCTGGATTCCTAAGAAAAGACAAGGATACTATCTGTATTAGTTATGGTTTATTTATGTTGTAAGTAACACAAACCTGAAAAATAGTGGAATAAACAGAGAAGGGATTAATTTTTCTCATGTAACAAAAAGGATAAAGGAAGATAGCCTCATATGGCCATTCAAAGGCACTCTTGGGGACCTAGGTTCATTCTATCTTTCTGCTTCACCATCCCAGATGGTGACTTTCATCTCTGTGGTCACAAGATAACAATTACAATTACTTGAATCATATCCATATCCCAGGTAGGAAAACCCACAAAATGAGAAAGCAAAGGGTAAAAGCAAACAGAAAGCCAATTGGGCTTTCCAGAAGTCCCAACACTGACTTCTACTTACATCTCACTGGCAAGAACTGAGTCACATGACCATTTCTAGCTGAGGGCTAGAAATTTTGCATAGTATTTTATTGAGCATATTGCACCCTTAATAAAATCAGAGTTTTGATGGCTTGGATTAAGAGAAAATGGACGTTCTACCAACAACTAGCACTGATTCTTTTACTAACTGTAGTATAAACAGTGACCACCCACAAAACAAAAAACATGGCTCCATAGTTCTTCAGAGCATTCTGAGGTTCAACAGCTATTTTGTACTGTAATACCCACTCCACAAAAAACTTATTTTTCTTCCCCTCTTTTCTTTCCCTCTTTCCTCTCTTCTTCCCATTTTTTTTCATCAAATTTCCTCCTGACATCTCATTTTGGATTTTATTCCTCTCTTCTATTTTGACTTCTTTTCCTCTTTTGTAACACATACTTTCTTTTACTGTTAGTAAAAACTCATACTTTCCCCTAGCCCTTTGTTTCTATTATCTATTGCTGCACTACAAACCATTGCAAAAGTTTCTGTAAGAGGCCAGAGAGTAAACATTTTCAGTTTTGCGGCTAGGAAGTAGTCCGAGAGAACTACTCAACTGCAGTTATACCCATTTGTTGTATACACCTACTCAACTCTGTTACAACTATGCAATTCTGCCGCTATAGTGCAAAAGCAACCATAGACATATGTAAACAAATGGGTATAACTACAGAACATACAAGATGCCTTTCATCCTCCAGCATCTCTTTCCACATAGTTTCTCAGTATTCTGTAGTCTGGACCGAACCCTTTTGCAGCATGGGATTTGGCTTTCAAGAGAAGGGTTCCAAGAAAGCAAGTGCTTATCAAATCTCTGCTTGCACCATTCTTGCTAACTTCTCATTGGTCAACACAAAGCACAAGGCAATCCCAGAGCTAATGTGGGAAAGAACTACACAGAGTTGTCAACACTGGAAAGCACAACTCATTGGAGCCACCACTGTTACAGACCCCTCATTCTTCTCTTCAGGCCTTCAATCATTCATGCTTCTCCTACATTCAGAATATACTCACCTTCTTCCCAGGGCCCACAAAATATCCATTTTCAGCATCAGGTTCAGGCTTGACATCCAGAATCTATATAAGGTTCAGCTGCAGATGAGAACTCTTGGGTGTGACTTTTCAGGTGCAAAGACTTGTGAACTAAAACAGCAAGTTATTTGCTCTACACACTTAAAATTCTAGGGAGAAAAAGAGAAAGCATAACCATAATAGACAATGTCTTTCAAAAAATGGCAGTGGGGGTAGGTGAACAGAATATACATAATTATTACTCCACAGCAATTATGAACCTATCCAGACACATTTCACTTCAGGGAAGGAAATTTTTGTTGTTCTCCTGGGAGTGGTTCCTTAAGTGGTTCCTTGATCCATTGTTCTCTTCAATTCATGGGTCTTCTGGGTTCCTGGTTCTACCCTGTGAGTAGGTGTTCCTTTCCAAAAGCAATGGCTAATGCTACAGCTGAGTAGTTCTCTCAGACTGTGTCCTAGCCTTAGTAAGTCGGTGGACCAGAGACCTCTTTTCATTTTGACTTATCCTTTTAAATCTATGCTATTACTCCTTTAAAAATGCTTTGGGCTTTCATGTATCAAATTTTAAAATTCCACCCATTAGACAAAAGTGAAACAAAAAATTTCTTGAGACAGCTCTCTCCCTACTTTGCCTGATAATCGGTGTGTTGTGGAAGCATTCTTAGAAGCAATTTTGTCTAGCTCAGAGGGTCTATGAGACATTTAATTGTTTCAGTGGTCTAAACAAGGTGTCATATCGCCATAACTTGTGATTTCTTATTTACCTCTAGGCCTCATTTTAGGCATTTGGTGGCAGCATCCTGGATTTGATCTTCATGCCTGAGGTGACATTTTGCCAGCTGGAGAGGCTAAACATTGGAAACAGTTATCTTGTCAAACCCAAAAAGACCTGAATTGGAAATATTTTCTCAAAATTCTGCTTGTAAACTGAAATGCTCTGTTTAGTTTCTCTCTCTCTGTAAGTCTTGCAATACTTTATCATAGCTGTCTTAAAGCGCCAATAGGCACATTCACTATTCTGCCTGAAAAATCTCCTTAGCTAAATTCTCAAGTTCATAAGGTTTTCTATCTCCTAAGTTACCACAGATGCACTCTCCTTCATTCTTCTACCAAATACATTACATGGATACCTTTTCTCCAGTCTCCAACAGCAATTTCACTGTTCTTTCAGGCCCACTAACAGTTTCTTCACTTTCCAGGCCTCCATCTGCTGCTCAGTCTCAAAGCCAAAGCCATATGTTTTAGTTTTTTGTTTAGCAGTGCCCCACTTCTAGGTACACATTTTTATGTCAATTATTTACTGCTACATAACAATCTCAAGCCCCAGTGACTTAAAACATTAATGATTTGTTATTTTTCACAATACTGTGGGTTGACTAGGCCAGCTGAGCATTCTTCTGCTCCATATGGTGGTGCTGAGGATGTACAAGTGGCCACAATCAGCTGGAAGCTCAGATGGAGCAACGATGTCCAAGAAGGTTCTTCAGGACACTCTCCCCTTGATTTCTTGGTATTCAGTAGTCAAGAGTGAAGTTCTTTATAACATGGCAACTGGTTTCTAAAGGTGAATGTTTGGAAAAACAAGCCCCAATGTGCAAACATTTAACAAACCTTTGCTTGTGTCATGCTTGCTAATGTGTCACCATCAGCTAAGCCCAAACTCAGCATGGAAGGAGGTTGGAATACCAAGAGGTACAGCTCCTTGGGAGCTATCAATTTTTTTTTGTTTTTTTTTTTTTGACTGCATGGTTTGGGACTCAAACTCGGGTCTCCTGCCTGAAAGGTAAGCATTCTACCACCGAACCACCTGTGCACCCAGGAGCCGTCAATTTAATAGTCAACCACATTATAATGCATAATCCCATTCCAAGTTATTTTATCTTTGTTTTAACTTTGGGGTAAAGAAGCCCCTGGAGTATAGCAGAAAATGTAAACATCTAGTGATGTGGTAGAAACAAAAGGCTTGTGAAAAGAGAATGTAGACAAAACAACCTTGATGGGCCTGCTTTTCCCTTACACAACTTGCCATGTTCACATTCTATAGACGCAAACTTTCATTTTCATAAAACATGTCTTAATTTAAGATTAAATGGCATTGTACTGCCAGGAAGCTTTATTTAGTTAATTCCCCCATCACAACTAAACTGGCCTCTTGTGACTAAGTCTATTATGGCCTGTGACAGAGATTTTCTTCCTAATTTCAAAAAAAATTTTTCATTGTTGTCCTTGTTTCTATTCCTTTTTCCTATATAGATTCTTCTGGTTACATTAACATTCTGAGAACAGCTAGACCTCAGCAATCAGCCACATGGAAACTTGGGCTACTTATGATGTCCCTGCTCTTACTTGTTTCCTGTCATGCTAATTTTGTGAAATTTGTTGTCTGTGAATAGTTACCTGATTACAGAAATAACTCATCAAAGCCTAGAATTGTGGTCAACTCTTAGACTGTTAAGGTGATGTACATTAGCCTGAATCACTGACAGAAAAAGGGGGATATTCAGTCAGCCATCTGGCTATTAAATATTCAGATATTTGAAAACACCATTTCTATGAATCACATAGAAAAAGCCAAATTTGGGTAGCTGTTTTTTTGAGAGCTTGAAAAATAATGGGGCCTCTGCCCGTCAGACAACTTGCTCTAGATTTAGTCCTGAGCCAAGCTTCTCCTGAATAGAATTCCCACTGCACTCTGTATTAAATGCTGCTTATACCTTCTATTTATTGCTTCTTTGGCATCCCAGATTCATTTGGATTTATTTCTGCATTGGATTCCTCTGCAGGTTTTTCAACGTGTGTTCTACCTATGACGTGCATGAAACTTACTTGAAGAGCCATTTAAAAATAAAGATCCCTGAACTATACCTCTAATCAACTATGTCAGAATTGGTTACGTGTAAATCCATGATTCTGCATAACAAATGTCCATGTTTGCTTTATGCACTTGAAAGTTCAAGACCCACTGCTCTAAAAGGAAAGACAAAGATGGATGTGAGACCTGGCATGAATTATGTGATATCTAGATTTGGCCTCCAGGAGAAGGGGCAAGATCTGGTTTTGACAATATTCAAAACTAAGGGCTGTCTTTGGGGACCTTCTCCTTTCCTTTATCCCCTGCTTTCTCTCAATTTTCAATAGTTCAGTAGTAATTATCCTTTGTCAAGCTTCCACTATGAACTCAGCACTGGCCTTAAGCCTCACAAATCCTAAGGGATTAGCAATAGTTTCATCCCCATTTGCAAATGATAACTGAGGTTTATTGAGTTTAAGGAGCTTGTCCAAGACCACAGATTTAGGAAAAGGTAGAGCTGGAATTTGAGCTCAGGTCTGCTCTTTAGTCATTTGCCTGTGAAACAAATTCCCACCACAGTGTTAGGGCTTGTGGAAGATTGAATTATGTATGCCAGAAAACATATGTTCTTAATCTTAACCCATGTCCCTTGGAGTATGAATCCATTGTAAATAGAACCTCTTAGAGATGTTATTTTCAGTTAAGGTTTGGCCCAACAGAATGAGGGTGGATCTTAATATGGATTACTGAAGGTATTATAAAGAAAACCTGAAAGTCACAGAAGCCAGAAAGGAGAGGACATTGCCATGTGATGTGAGGCAAGGATTCAAGCCAAGAATCCCAAAGATTACAGCTATCCAGCATGGGAATGCTATGGACCCCAGGAAGAAGCAAGCCTTCCAGCTTCTGAATTCATAAGACAATAAATTCCTGTTGTAAACCAATCTAATTGTGGTATTTGTCATAGCAGCACAGCGAAGGAAGACAGAGGTGTTAGGTTAGGTGTATGAACTTGTCAACTTGTCTCCATCTGTCCTCTCGCCATCCCTTGTTCTCCAGCACCTGTAAGGCCAACACCCTTCTGGATAACCTTTCTCTTCACTTTTTAATCACACTCCAATTTCCTCTATGTGGCTATGTTCTAGTTTGCTACTTGCCAGAATGCAAAATACCAGAAATGGAATGGCTTTTTAAAAGGGGAATTTAATAAGTTGCTAGTTTACAGTTCTGAGGCTGAGAAAAAGTCCCAATTAAAACAAGTCTATAGAAATGTCCAATCAAAGGCATCCAGGGAAAGATACCTTGGTTCAAGAAGGCCGATGAAGTTCAGGGTTTCTCTCTCAAGTGAGAAGGCACATGGCGAGCTCAGTCAAGATTTCTCTCTCGGCTGGAAGGGCACATGGCAAGCAAGGCATCATCTGCTAGCTTTCTTTCCTGGCTTCCTGTTTCATGAGGCTCCCCAGGAGGTGTTTTCCTTCTTCATCTCCAAAGTAGGCTCTCTGCTTCTCATGGCTATGTTTTTGCTCTCTCTGAATCTCCCTCTTTCTCCAAAATGTTTCCTCTTTATAGGATTCCAGTAAACTAATCAAGACCCACCTGAATGGTTGGAGACATCTCTCTACCTAATCCAGTTTAACAACCACTCTTAAAATATTGAGTCACATCTGCAGCCACAATTTCAAACATACAGTACTGAATAGGGATTAAAAGAAACAGCCGCCTTTATAAAATGGGATTAGGATTAAAACACGGCTTTTCTAGGGTACATACATCCTTTCAAACCAGCACATTCCACCCTCTGGACCCTAAAAAAGATACATTTTTCCCATATACAAAATACATTCATTCTATAACAACATCAGAGAACTTTAAGCCATTTCAACAACATTACAAATACAATACAAGGTTAAACTAGTAGAAAATCTCAAAGTTAGTTACAAGCATGGTCTGTCCTAAAGCAAAATTTTCTCTGCTGGCTCTGGACCTGTAAAACTCAAAACAAGTTATTTACTGCCAACATATAAAGGAAGAACAGCCATAGGATACAGTCATAGTAACACAGGGGTTACTGGATCCATAAATTTAGGAAAAACTTGAGGGCAAAGTCCATCAGATTTCAAAGTCTAGAGTTGTTTATCTTCAGGGCTTTAGAAAGTGGCAGTCCCATCCTTTCCAAAGCCTCCACAGAGGTCTGCCCCTCTCCGAATGCAACCTTGGGAGACATTGGGGAGACAACTTTTTTCTCAACTTCACCGTCTCCAAGGATCAGGGCCACACCTGGACTTTCTGTCATCTCCAGGGCACATGCGTAAGCCCTCCATATAGTGGCAGCCAGACTCTCCCCAAACCCCAAGGAATGTGCTTCACCCTCTCCAGGACCTGAGGCGGCATGACTTTTCCACTGCAACGAGGTGGAAGGCCCATCCTCTGCCCTTGAGGCAAACTCACCTTCTCCACATGCTTGGGTGGGTCCGCTCTCTTGGCCCAAGGCTTCTTGACTTCAGATCCTATCTCCATGGTTTTGCCTCTGTAGTTAGTAGTTTTCCTCCAATGTGTCCCTTTGTGGTAGTTACATTCAGTTGTCAACTTGGCCAGGTGAAGGCACCTAATTCTGTTGCTGTGGCCATGAGCCAATGGTACATGAACCTCATCTGTAGCTCATTACATCTGCAGTCGGCTAGGAGGCATACCTGCTGCAATGAATAATGTTTGATTTAATTGGCTGGTGCTTAAATGAGAGACTCAATGTAGCACAGCCCAAGCAGCTCAGCATACCTCATCTCAGCATGGGCCTTTGAAGATGCAGAAAGAAATCACCCCAGGGAAAGTTGTTGGAACCCAGAGGCCTGGAGAGAAGGCCAGCAGAGATCACCTGTGCCTTCCCACATAAGAAAGAACCTCAGATGAAAGTTGGTTACCTTTCTGCTACCTTTCCTCTGAAGAAATAATGAAATAAATTCCCTTTTATTAAAAGCCAATCCCTCTCTGGTGTGTTGCATTCTGGCAGCTAGCAAACTAGAACACCCTTCTCTGTCCCTCTCAGTCCTGACTGGCGGTGGTTCTCTTTATACAGATCCCACAACACTATCGTTGGCTTTCTATGCAGTAGCCTCAGATCATGCCCATTAGATAAAAGGAGTTTCCACAAATCCTTCCTGGATAACTCCATGTCCAATCCTGGCTTTCTCTAAAATGGCTGACTGGTTCCACATTTGGTTAAATCCTCATGTCAGGCACCACTCTCTGGGGTGTCCTATCCTGGAAGCCCAGAATTTTCCAGAACATCAATTTCTGGTTTCTCTATACCCAAGAGTTCAGTTCTTAGCTTATCTCTTTCCTGTCACATTTCACTATAAGCTGCAAGGAGAACCCAGGTTGCACTTTCCACATTTAATTTGGAGATCTCTTCTGTTAAATATCCAAGTCCATGACTTTTAAAATTTGCCTTCCAGCCAAAGCCACTAGCCAATTTTGCCAGATTATCTGTTATTTTAAAACAAGGATTGCCTTCCTTCTAGTTTGCAATAACACATATCTCATTTCTGTCCAAGGCCTTATTACTAGTATCTTTAGAGTCCACATTTCTACCAACAGTCTCTTCAAAGCATTCTAGGTCTTCTCTATGAAGCTCCTCACAACTCCTCCAAAATCTTCCCCTTATCCATTTAAAAAGCCATTCCAACATGTTTGATATTTGCAAACCGCAGCAGCATCCCTCTCTTGGTACCAAAATCTGTTCTAATTTGCTGGTTGCCAGAATGCAACACACCAGAGAGGGATTGGCTTTTAATAAAAAGGGATTTATTTAGTTAAAAATGTATAGTTCTTCAGAGGAAAGGCAGCTAACTTTCACCTGAGGTTCTTTCTCACATGGGAGGGCACAGGACGATATCTGCTGGCCTTTTCTCCAGGCCTCTGGGTTCCAACAGCTTTCCCCAGGGTGATTTCTTTCTGCATCTCCAAAGGCCTGGGCTGAGCTGTGGGTGCTGAGATGAGGTATGCTGAGCTGCTTGGGCTGTGCTACATTGAGCTTTCTCATTTAAGAATCCAGCCAATTAAATCAAACATCATTCATTGCAGCAGGCACACCTCCTCGCTGACTGCAGATGTAATCGGCGACAGATGAGCTTCACAGGCTATTGGCTCATGTCCACAGCAATAGAGCTAGGCACCTTCACCTGGCCAAGTTGATTACATGAACCTAACTACCACAGGCTTTTCAATTCCTTGCACCAAAGGATAAGAGGCTGCTGGCCATTGTTTCCCCCACATGAAAGAGACAAATTATAGCTTCTTTGATTATACAATTAGCTAAATACGTTCCAGAAAAAAAAAAATATCAGAAGTCTTACTGCAGAGGACTTTAATAAATAACTCCACTAGAGTATAAAACTCTGAGTCACTTTCAGTCATTTTTCCATCACCAGCAACCAGAAGTGTGCTGTACGTGGGTATTCACTAAATGTTAATTGAATAAATGGAAGTACAAGCTGCATCTTAATGTTATACCTCTCACCAGAAACTCAGAAGATAGAATAGTTAAGATCTGGGTTAAAGTTCAAGGAGGGGAAAAGTTGACCTCTAGATAGTGCAACCCCTGTCTAATGCATTGTCTTTAGTGAATGACACAGCAGCAACGGGGTCCCATACTGTGACCAAGGGATGGGACATTCAAGCGCTTCACTAGAAATATGTGGCCAAATATTGATGGGTGCCTGTTAAGTATTAAAGCTAAGTAATGCAATTTCTGATAAAGCTATATTTTCATTCTTTCCTTCATTAACCAAATATTTATTGAGCACCTACTATGTGCCACGTATACATAGTTCCAGGCACTGAGAGTACAGAAGTTGCCAAAATGATCAAAATCCCTAGCCCCCAGAGAGTTTGAATTATATTTGGGGATAGAAAGGAAACAATGATCATGACCAGGTCTGCTGAACAGAAGAAAACAGGCAAGCACAAAGAGTCAGAGGAATACTGGAGGCACATATATCGGAAAAGAGAGAAGAAACAAGCCTAAGCCTGACACATCTCAAAGTTGCACTGTGTATGGCCCTGTCTTTGTCAGGGACCCTGAGCCCCATAGCCCTAGAAAGGAGTGTATTGGGGATGAGTTCCGACGGGGGAAAGGTGACACCAGAAAGGATGTTCTGATGGAAATACTCTCTCCATTTCCTCCCTCCTTTTCTGCGATCATCCTCCCTCTTGAGTTGGAGTCTGCATTTCTACACTGAAAAGGAGGAGAAAAAACGTTTCCTATTCACTACGAAGCTTATAAGACAGATCCTTCTGCCCCAAATGCCTCAGAAACTCTGAGCCTTGTGCATTTGGGGTGGCATGGAATGGGTGGCCAAGGCAAAGAGAGAGAGGCTGCCTCCCACCTACCCTGGGCTGGTGGCAGCATCAGGTGGCACTGTTTGTGAGCACTTGTATTTGTTCTGTGAGAGGGACAGGGTTTCATAGTCCCCCAAATATCTTCTGCCCTCCTCCAAAGAAGTATCTTTATTTCACTCCTGCTTGAAGGACTGCATTTTGATGAGTGACTCTCTATTTCCTCTTAAAAATGCAAATATTTAAGGGAGAGTTAAGTTAATAAACTTCTAATACTTGGGTGTGAATTAATTTCTCAGGTACAGGACAGGAGAGCTGAGAAAAAGAAAACTGCTAGAGTGGGTAAAAGGTGTATATAGGGGTAGGGTGGTGGGGAACTGGGAGAAAGAGATAGGAAAGCGTAACAAATGCACACAAGCGCGCACACACACGCGAACACGCCCACACCATCTGAGATCAGTTATCTTTGCCAAGGACATCTCGAAGGCATGAAGGTGAAAGCAGTAAGTTGTAGGGGTAAGTACTCCAACTCTGGAGTTGGAGAAACTAGGTTCTAACCTAGTTTGGTGGTGACAGTTCATTTACGTATCTGTGTGACCTGCTGCAAGTTATTGAAGCTCTCTAAGTCTTAGTTGCCTTATTTGTAAAAAAAAAAAAAGGATACTGATGCTGGTGTTTTTAGGATTATAGGGTTATTGAGAAGATTAAATACGATGATGTATGTTAAGTGATCAGCACGGTGCCTGGCCAACAGCAAATCAAACTAAAGTGCAGCAAACTTCAGGGTATATTTGGGAGGCTTCCCTGGTGTAAGAGTAAAGTCAGAGGACCCTAAGGCCTTCTGTCATCTCTGTTGACTTATTCCTCTGGAAGAGAGTAAGAAGGAGTGGGGTGCAGGCAAAGCAGGGGAGCTAGCATAGGTCATGTGCCGTTGTTGGGGCTGGCTAGGTCACCCTAGCCTGGCCAGAATCTACAGAGATTTCACTTTCAAACTCGATGGCACTGAGGCCATTTATCTCTAGCCTGGCCAGAATCTGCAGAGATTTCTTTTTCAAACTGGATGGCATTGAGGCCATTTATCTCACTGCACTGTGACTTTCATCTCTAGTGACTATTTCACTAGCAGGCCCACAACTCAGCATGATTGCTGGTTCCTGTTCACGACTAGAACAGGAGAAGGTGCTACAGGTGAGGATGGAAGGGCACTGTACAGGAAAAGCTTTCTTGGTGCAGCCCAGCCCCATTAGAGCTGGAAAACGCCGCCTCTGCAACAAACATAAAGCCCCCTCCCCCACAGCCAGCCTGCAGTCTATTCTCTCATTCTTCCTGTCTCCATTCAATACACGGGCACATGCACATTTCCTCTGGAGTTCTATTTGCAAATCTCATTCACTTTTTACTCTCAGCCTCAGACTTTTGCCAGGGAGTACTGGAGAGTAAGAGCAGCATTCAGATTCACTTTTAGAAACATAAGCCAAGAACCCCAGAACCGGCTGCTAGTCTCCCTATCTTCTACTTGCATGGGCCTCAAACTTTGTCCCTGGGTGATTTGGTACACTGACTTAAGGGCTTCGTTAAACCCATGGCAATGGAGAGACCGTGGGGTAGCCCCTTGGGGCTAATGAGCAGGAAGAGAGCAATTGAAGCAATAATTCCTCAGCTCATTACCAAAGGCAGCTAATAGATTAATCAGAGCCTTCATTGCAAGCCTTGAATATTAGTTTGAAATTAGTCTGGTTAAATACTCAGGGCAGGAGTATGCATGCATGTGCACGCAGGGTGAAAGATGCTCTTTTCCCAAAGACTTACCTTCTCCACATAATCCACATGGTGACCCCAAGCTTAAGCTTGTGCCTCGTTAGGAGAATGAGCAGATTTGCCAGCTATAGACAACTGTCATTCATCCATTTTGGCTTCTCCCCTCAATAATTCGGAGCAAGTATAAGAGATGATTATGTGGGGATTCTGAAATCAAGATGCCAAGTCAGAAATCTGTCTGGGGCACTTATTCTTCTGCAATTGACTCAATCACCCTAAGTCTGAGATTCTTTGTCAGTAAAATGTTGACAACAGTATCTACCTTAGAGGGTTGCTCAAGGGTTAGCTAAAGCAATGAACATAAAGCGGCCAGCACAATGCCAGGCACATAATAAGTACTTAATAAATGTCAGAAGCTATTAATCCTTTCCATTTTTATAGCACTTAATTGTTTTCAAACTACTCTCACATAGTCTCACAGGATTCTTCTAACTACCCCATCAGGTATAAGATGCAGAGCATCAGCCTCATTTTTACAATTAGAAAATTGTGTTTGTAAAGTATGAAGTGTCATAGCTGTAATTAATGAGAGCCCAAATCTTCTGGCAGATTGTTCCACACCCTTTCCACCACCCTACGGCTGCTTACCAGTCCAGACCAGGAGAACTTTGAGGATTTCTATTCACAGCAGAAAAGGCCAGAGACCTGAATTATAATGTGTGCTTGTGACCAAATCATAGTCTTTCTGAGATTGGTTTTCACTTTCATGATATCAGAGAGCTTGTTACTTAAGGATCTCCAGAGAAACATAACAAACAGGACGTGTCTTTGTGTGTGTTTATATATATATATGATTTAATATAAGGAATTGGTTCGTGTGTTGTGGGCGTTGGCAAATATGAATTCTATACAGCAGTCCACCCAGGCTGGGAATTCCAGTAGGAGTGACGTTGAAGTCTCAACTGAGTCAGAATTTCATAGGGGAAGCCAGTAGGCTAGAAGAAACTCAGAGAGGCATGTCATGCATAGTCTTGAAGCAGAATTCCTTCTTCTTCTCAGAGCCCTCAGTTCTTCGCATTTAAGTCCTCCGCCTGATTGGATGAGGCCCATCCACATTCTGGAGGGTAATCTCCCTTTCTTAAAGTCAACAAATTCTCAGTGTTAATCCCATCTACAAAATATCTCCACAGCAACATCTAGGCCAGTATTTGACCAAATAACTGGACACCACAACCTAGCCAAATTGATAGGTAAAATTAACCATAACAGAGGACTCCTTCCTAAACTGATAATCTGTTAAACTATCCCTTAACAATGGGGCTAGAGATTTCTGGCCCTCACCCTCTACTATCCCAGGACCCTTAGAATGTATTCATTGCCTATATGGTAACTGTTTTGGTGAATATATTCTCTTCCTTAGTAGAGGTGAGCTCCAGGAGGGGAGATGTACTATTTTATTTAATTTTGTTTTCCCTAGAGCAACTAGCACAATACTTCACACATGGACAGTACTCAATAACTTCTTGTAGATTGATGACTTTGTCATTTTGGGCTCTCTAATTCAGGCCTAACTAATTCCTGTGTCAAAGTCAGCCTCATTACCCTATCATGCGTTTTTGCATTTTTATGAGCCTGGACATTTAAGTAAGAAAACTGTAACTCAAGGAGCTTTAAATGGTTTTCCCAAGAGGGTAGAAAGGGAACAAATTTATATAATCTGACATATCATAAAAGAAAAAATGTGGGCTGCTTCACAGTCCCCAGAGTGACTAATCACCATAAACATTGTTTAGGCAGAAGAAACAAAGGAAAAGTATATACCAGCATTGGTCTCTCAAGACCTCTGTTCAAAATGAAAGTGACCCTGAGATGTGTGCCACAGTCAGAGCAGGGAGGGCTCTCATTCAGGGGGTAGGTGACATTTGTCTCACCTACCTTTTAGGTGTGAGGGCAGAGATTCCAAAGAGTAGACACACTGTCACCCTTCCCAGAGCTGCCTTTACTGCAGTCCCCCAATCGTCTCATCATCCTTTTGAACACAGTCTTAAGCAGCCAAATTAATTGACTGAAATTGACATGTGAAATGAAACCTATTTGCTCTCCCTGTTCTACGGAGGACCTTAATAGGGAAAGGCGATTAAAACAACGGCATTTCTCCCGCTATTTTGTAGATTTGAATTTCAAAGCAAGCCATTTAGCATCTTTCATACAATTCCAGTACCCTACTCTTAATTATTGATGTTATCTGTATGCAATCATGGTCACGGTTAAGTGTAGAAGTAGATGATGGTACATGGTACAGCCAACTTTACTTGTTCTCTGAATTTAAACTGTGTGTGAGAATTGGATGTTGGATTAACCAGGAGATCGAATGCAAAAATGTTAGACTACTTGGAGGACTACAAGCAGGTATATGTTAAAGCAATATAAATGCATGATCTAACAAGATACCAATTGTTAACTCTTAAATATTATCAATGCATGCTTATTTTAATCTGGTTCTAGTTTGAGAGGACTGTAAAACAATTCAGCCATAACTTTTCCTTAGAGACAAAAACGTTCCAGGACTCACACTCAGCTTCAGCTTTTCAGTGCATTGGCTTGTCATCAAAGTCCTTGTGAGGAACTGTCCTCTGCTTTGCCTAGCCATCATGCCATTAACATTTTGGTTGTTCTTCCAGTTCCTTATATTGGAAAATGGTGATTTTTCTAATTCCAAAAGCAGACAGACCCCAGGTTCCTTTGTAAAACTTCCTTTCCAAATAAATTTGCCTTCATCTAACAGATTTGCATTATAGACGAACCGCTTTAGAAACCCTGGGCTGAACATCAACTTAGAACTGATGTTTACTTACTTCGTACTTTTTTACTACAGATTTCCAGTTTGGCCGCTAAACACAGACCCACTGCCAAATGCTTCAAAAGTTACTTAAAAATTACATTCAAACAGAATACAATTCAACTCTTAAAGAATTTTTGCTTTATAATTTTAAATTAACTTAACACTTATTGAAAAGTTTCAAGAATAATAAAAATAGCTCATGTATTCCCTTAATCCAAATTTACTGATCAACAGTTTGCCATATCTGATTTATCTCTCTTTATTTCTCCATATAATATATATTATTTTCCAAACTAACTGCAAGTAAGTTATAGAAATTATGCCCTTTTATCCTTAAAGACTTCATTGGATGTTGCTTAAGAGCAGGGCCATGCTCGTACATAACTGGAAAATGTATTTGAGGGAATTTAGTATTTACAGTATACTATTATCTAATATAAATTTCACGATCAAATTTTGCCAATTGTCCCGATAATGTCCCTTATGACAATCTCCTTTCTCCTCTTCCCCAGTCAGGATCCAATCCAGGATAGTACCTTCCATTGTGTTGTCATAGAACCATTTCTCAGCCTTACATTGCCTTTCATGACATAGATATTTTTAGAATACAAGCCAATGATTTAGAGTTTGTCTGAAATTTCCTCATGTTTCCATGCAGGTCATATACTTTTGGCAGGTAGATTACATAAGAGGTGCCGTTGATTTCTTCCCAGTGCCTCACATCAGGAGGCGCCCACGGTTGGGTTGCACCATTGTTGTGATATTGTCTTTGTTCACTTGGTTGGAGTGGTCTCTATCAGGTTTCTCCATTGAAAAATTAGTATTTCCCCCTTTGTATTGACAACTGGAGAGATACTTTGGGACTATATAAATATCCTGTTTCACATTAGACTTTCACTGGATCATTATAGAATCCTCTAATGATTCTTGTCTGATTACTCCGATGATTGCAAAATAGCAATTATGTTACTCTCTCATTCTTTCTACATTTATGACTTGACATTCTACTGGAAGGAAGTGCTTTCCTTCCTCCTCTATTAGTACTACTATTATTTTTTTGTATGCTATATGACGGGGTCACATTTCATTCTTTTTCCATGTAAGTATCCTATTATTGCAGCACCATTTGTTGAATTTTTTGTTTGTTTGTTTGCCTTTTGTTTGTTTGTTTGCTTTGTTTTGTTTGTTTTTTAGGTAAGTGCATGGACTAGGAATCAAACCCGGGTCTCCTGCAAGACAGGCAAAGAATTCTACCACTGAACTACCCTTGCACTCCCCTCCCCTATTATTTACTTATACATTTATTTATTAGTTATCAACATGGACTCATGGGTTCTTATATTATTGAATGGGTTATAACGCATCACTGTTGCTGTCCTTTCAATGTACATATGGTCACGGATTTTATCACGGGGAGCCCCTTCAGGTAGACTCATGTCCTTCTGACACATCACCATCATTCTTTGATCACTTCCTTACTTCGGAACACAGCTAGATGTTACAAGCACACTGGACTTTCCCTGATCCAGCTCTGGAATCAACCCTTGTCCCTTTTAGTGCTAATAGCACTTAGAAACCAAACTTTAGGTATACATTTAGACTTTTAAATACACACTTTAAAGGGATTTGTTGTTTCTTCTGCTCTATCTGGTGTGCTAGTTTGGGAAAAACTAACTGTGTCTATAGAGAGAATAGTGAGGAATATATTTTGGAAGATCTAGTGTTGTAAATCTTAACAAAAATGTAAAGTACTATTATATTTTGTCTATTTTAAGTTTATAAGATGCACCATATTTTTGTTTGTTTGTTTTTTGTTTTGCACCATGGTTTTAATGACAGCTTTTTGAAGAGTGGAAGGAGGGTAAAGAATGCTGTATTCGAGGTTCGCATTGATCATAAGCCATCTACTAATTTTGAAAACATCAGAGTGTGAAAAATTTGCATCTTAATATCAAGAAAATAAGCAATTTGTCTCAAAGAAGATCACATCGGTATAGCTTCAAGTAAAATCATTCAAATGATTTAGGGAAGGTATTGAATAATATTATAAAGAGCTTTGTTTATTTTTCTTCTCTCTCTTGTTACCCTTAACTATAGATTCTTTTCTTTTCACTAGGTTATAATTAAAGTTTAGGGGACAGGTCAAATTGATCTATTTTATTTTTTACAGATACATGAAAAATGAGAACAAATCCAAGCTGGATATTTTACTTCTCATTGATTGAGCTTGAAGATACATTATCACTAGAAACATGTCAATTTGTTCCATAGGTTCTTATGTGCCTAAATTTTAATCAGGCTACTATATCATTTCAATGAGTCAGAGAACTAAATGGATTTCAATAATAATAACAAGAATATTTTAAATGGATATGCTTGTATAGTTACCAAAGACTTTGCAAAGGCAATCTCATTAAGGATGTTAGAGTATACTAACTAGTTAGGCACACCTGCCTGGGTACCAAACCTGCCCCCCTGCTGCTTATCAGATTTGTACCTTTAGGTAAGTAACATTTCTGGACCTCAGTTTTCTCCTCTATCAAAGGAAGGTAAGAGTAGCACCTACTCTGAAGCTTTCTGTGAGTACTAAATGAGAGAATTCTGAGACAGTGCTTAGGCACTGGGTACCAGTAAAATGCTCAATAAATGTTAGCTAATAAAAACTAGTTCAAAGGCAGATGTCAGCATCATTCTTGTACCTCAAATCAATATTTTCTTTTGTGCATACTTTACCAGACAACCTGGCATTTTTCCCCTATTTAAGAGTCCCACTGGCTACAATAGGAAGCATCTTCTCATGTTCTACATTGGGGATATGAATTGGGACATGCACCGCAGGTAGAGAGTGCTCCCACCTACAGTGGTTTAGTTATCTAGTCTTCATTGGATGGACCACCAGCAGGGAATAGTTTGCCTAACTCTTAATGTTTTTTCTCATCTACTGCTCTCCTTTCTTTCAGAAAACCATGGTTCAAATGAGCTGTTTGTTTAGAAGGCTGAACAAACATTTTGAGTCCTAGATAAACAGAGGAAAAGAGAAAGGAGTACACAACCAGCAAGTTCGGATGGCCCTGTCTCACTCAGGTCGTGTCTCCTCCCAGAAGACCCTCGGTCACAATCCTGCTCTAAAGCAGCCCTGAGGATCCTTATCCTGGAACAACAGCGCACAGATGAGTAGCGATTTAGAGAGAGAAGAGAAAGAGAAGACGCCCTTTGTCTTCAAGATAAGGGATTCACCGTTTCCCTTTTAAATCTTCAACTGGCCTTCTAATTAGAAGGATTTGCTGTTTTATTTGGCCATGGTTGGCTGTGATCTGTGGTTTTTCTGTAGTCTTTGCCCGGATTGTTTACATCTTAAAAAAAATCTGGGGAATCCCTACTCCTTTGTAAGGTTTGTTTCATACTCTTTGAGGGTTTTAGAGAACTGAGGTCAAGGATAATATATTAATGTGCGGGATGCTGGGACTCCACCATTTATTTCAGAGCAATTACATCACTCATGCTGGCTGGTGTCCTACAGCGTCATGTGATGCGGTAGATGAAGCAATACAAGTGCTCTGACTGTTACAGGTCCCCTGCCGTTCTGCCCAGGTCTTGTCCTATGAAGATGCAGCAGCAAAACTATTATCTCTTATGAGAATCTCCTAAATTCTTTCTGCTAAATTGCTTTGCCTGAAGGTACACCTAACTAAAAACTGGGAAAGAAAGGAATTCTTTGTTTGGAAAATACTAAAGCATGCGGGGACATGTGCAGTAACAGTGAGGAAGATAGTTCACTAGGGGTTATACTTCAGTGCAGCATTAAACAAATAACAGCATTAGCACAGAAAATGTAATGATATGATCCTCATAAGAAGCAGTTTGCAACAATGAACTCTTCAGGGAGGCCTGTTTCCAATGCCTGTGGAAGCCTCAGGTATCTGTTCAAAAGGACCAAGACCACAAATTGTAAAATCTCTTGTTAAAACTAGGCAGCCAACAATGTTGGGTTTTGTGCTTTTCTGCACAAGCGGCTCTTCTGCCCCATTTACATCTTCCCCTCCCCCCACCAAGGAGCTATGGCTGCCTTGTCCCCTCTAGCTGCCGGTTTACTGACCAGGATCTGTTGTCTGACCTTTTGCTATTAGCACATCTCCCCAGCCTTGGGGTTTTTCATGACTATTCTTGGTCTACAATTTTTGCCCTTGAGTTCAGCAGCTTACCAAAGATCTAATTCAGCAGCCTGTCGCCTCTGGCTCTTTAATTAGCTCCCAAGAGGCTTTTCTTGGAAGTCCTGGATCATTTTGCAAGGGGGCATTTTCTATATGTAAAGCTCCCCATCAGGAGGTATAGCTCAAAGCTTGTCTTACTATCTTAACACAGCCTCTTGATTATGAAAACATGCTACTGGAAGGATGAAAGACAAAAAGATTTCTTTATGCATGCCTTCATTTTCTTAACAGATATTATTTGAGCACCTATTACATTCAATGCATGGAAAAGGATAAAGTGATGAATATATTTCAGTTCCCATCTAAGAGAACTTACAGTCCAGAGTGGTGGTTCTTAAATTTCATTGTGCATAAAAATCATTGGAGGTGCTGGTTAAAGACCTAGCCCTGTTCCTCAGATGATGATTCTGTTGGTATAGAATAGGGCCTGAGAATCTGTATTTTTAATCAGTACCCAGGAAATGGTAAGGATATAACAAATATTTTAAGAAATATTACTTTATAAGAAGAAAGACTTCAAGTTTTTAATCATACCTCCCCACACTCCTAGGTACATGGTCTAGAACCACTGAAAGGCAAAATGTGAACTAGATAATTGGTTTTCCTGAATAAAATGTGGAGCTCATGTTGTGTCTGTATTTTTCATTCTACAAGGATGCGCAAATTATTTTACCTCCTTTTATCATGGGTATGGACATGTGTCTCTATTTTAGAGATGGAAACCGTTAATCTACTACACGTTACACAGTTGGTAGCAGGATCAGTTCTTTAGAAAATAGACTCACCACCTTCACAATTTAACAAGCTAGTGTTGTTTCTCATATGCAGGAAATGCAATGGTTTCACCAAGTTTCTGTGTGCTTTGTATTAATCAATCATGCAGAAATAAGAAACAACTTGACTTTCCCAGGTCCATCAAGCCATGGGTGGGATCCAGGAGTATGAAATTTTTAAAAGGTCTTCAGGTAATGATGCTGCTGGGAAGCCCTGTTATGGGGAAGGAGTGGGTAGTCAGGCAGGTGTAGAAGAGGGTAGGTGAGTGTTCTAACCTGCTCATCTCATCACCCCTGTGCAAATTGAGCCCACTGGATTTTGTGCTCCTGTTAATTTTTATTATCTTCTCTGATCTTACTCATTCCCTCCCAATTGTTTTCTTTTCTTTTCCCTATTTCCTTTTGAAAAATACACAGGGAACAATCAATTCCATCTGCTTGCTTGGAGCAACAATTACTTTCTTTCCATATGTGGTTGTCTAAGTTCATTCATCTCTAGTGTGAAGTCTGTGGATTCTCTGGCATTATCTAAATAATGTTAGTGCTGAGATGCCCTACTTGGGAATTCAGAAAATTACAGGCAAGATAAATATGCATATAATAAATAGGTATTAGATGTCTATATATATATGAGGTATATCCTTTGGAAATCTTAAAAATAAGTGCATTTACCGTCAACCTTTTCCTTTCAACCTACCTACTAACTTCAATTTCCAAATATTATGATGCTTATATCAAAACAAATTTGAATGGAAACTATAAGAATGTGTTTTCTGACTCTCATTTAAATCATAGAAATGCTTTTAAGATGGCAGTGTCAGGCTCATGTCAGGTATTGTAAAACTATGGAGGGAGGCAATGAAAGAAAATCCTGAAATATCCCAAGTACATAATTTCAATATGCATGACTGGTTTGCAGTAAACCATGAAGAGCACCAATATTCTACCGGTCTCCAGTTTCCCTTCTTCCTTTCAGCTCTACAGATATTTTCTTGTTAATTGCCCCTTTATTATGACTTAAACATTATATCTTCAACTCTGAAGAAAATATAGATGCTTATTCTTTTCTAAAGTGTAAATGACCACTGTGGTAGATTGAATTATGTACCCTAACAAAGACACATTGTTAACCTTAATCCGTGGTCCTCTGGGTGTGATCTCATTTGAAAATAGGACCCTTTGAAGATGTGTTATCAGTTAAGATGTGGACTTATTTGTGAAAATCTAAGATTTTCTTTAGGTGTGGCCAAACTGAATGAGAGCAGGCCTTAATCCATACGACTGGAACCCTTATCAAGAGAGGAAATATGGATGCAGCCAAAGTAGCCAGAAGCCAGGAGTCAGCAGAAACCAGAAGAGCAGATAGGAGGAGAAAGAGGTCATCATGTGACAGGAGGCAGATATGCAAGCCAAAGAATCCCAGTTGTGGCAAGCCAGCCCAGAATTCCACAGACTTCAGGGGTGAAAGCATCATCTTGCCAATGCTTTGATTTTGGACTTCTAGTCTCTGAAACCATGAGACCATAAATTCTTGTTGTTGGGCCAACCAGTGTGTATTATTTGTCACAGCAGCCTTGCCAAACTAGGATAATCACTCTAAAGAGAATTTGAAAGTTTTTGATAGTGTGGTAAGTGAGGAACTGGAGTCTGCAGAGCATCATTCAAATCCTAGTATTTCCCCTTTATTGATTCTTTGGCCTTGGATAAGTCAGGTGACCTCTCTGAGCCCTGTTTTGTCAGCTATAAAATGAATTTAATAACAGTGCCTCCCCCAAAGTGGTGTTCTAAAGAATAAACGAGATAAGGTATACAAAGTGCTTACTTAGCTCATAAACATTCAATCAAGGTTAGATTTTATTGTTATTATTTATCCTGAGAATGTTTGAATTTTCATAGCTATCATAACTTTGAGAAAAAATAAATAAAATTCCTTATTAAGAATATCAGAAAGAAAATGCATGAGGATTTATGGAGGACTCAATAAAGTGTCCTTTCTCTTACCACTGTTTTTCTGACCACTGTATGTGTCAGAAAGTCCTTGTTTCCTTCAAATTTTTCATTCATTAAAATAGAATGGTACATATACTATACAAATTATATTTCAATAAATTGGAAAAAGAAAACACCCGACAGCTATGTGAACTTTTCTACATGCAGGATGCTAAGATAGGTGGAGGAGCTACTAAGATAAAGCAAAACATAGATCCTGACCCCAAAGCGAGACTGGGACCAAATCACAAAACTTAATTGTGTCTGGACTCACCATCCAACACATCCCTAGAGCAGACTTCAGCTCTCCAAGGATAACATGTCTGGATGAGTCACTATCTAGAATAGGACACAAAGTTCCCCTCTCTAAATCACCTGACAGCTCTTCTAGGTACCATGGGACTCAGGGGAAGTCCTTTCTCATCCCACTTTGTTTCCTTGTCCAGCCTGGTGCAGGGTGGCTTCTGTCAGGAGTCTCCTTAATGAGGGATTGGGAAATGGTGATTATGGGAATGAAGATGATGAGGATAAGACAAAGTATGATTTCTGCATTTGCTATGGCAGGTTGAGAAAGTGGCATGAAAAGTGGAGAAAGTATTCCTGTCACCTTGGGTTTGAAACTACATATAATGATAGTTGCCTGTTGTTACTAGATTGTGGTTGGCTCTAGTTAACACCCCCTGGCTAGAGGAAAGCTACTTCTACTTGTTTTGTTATCAGGGACTTGAAGTGCTGAAGCGTATAAGCATGAATTTTCAATTGCTCTATCTCTTATTTTTTGGCAGACGAAAATTAAATGTAATTAATTTCCTGCATAAGACCAAAGGAAATGACTTTTTGGGTAAAGTAACTAGGCCAGCAAAGATTAGTTTTAGACCAGTAGCATTATGGCTTCACTAAGCTGAAACTTAAAAAACAAGCAGATGAAAAAATCAACAGCCCTGAAAGATGATTCTTTGACCAGAGTGAAGCATATTTTTTTCAGTAGCAAGAGTAAGTCCCTCTACTATGATGGAGGAATCCTGAGCTGAGAATTGAGAAACATGGGTTCTTGTCCAGGATCAGACTGATTCTTGTGACCTTACGCAAGTTCTAGAACCTCTCTGGGCTTCAGACTTACTGTCAAAAAAACTGTATAATGTTAAGGACTCATCCATCTCTTATAACCCATTAGTCCAGGAAGAAGTATAAGAATGAAACTACAGCTCATGAAGCCATTTGGATTGCTGAGTGGGTTTTCTTCTCAAGTCTCATCAAAGTTACAGGCTTGCAATTATTATAGAATGTTGTACATGCCATTTTAACTCTGAGTTTAAGTGACTCCTAAGCTGATGTTATAATTCTTCCAGACAGCTATTGTGTTTGGTGTTGCACAAATCAATTTCTTATATATAATTTTATTTAATCACTATCACTACCTTGTGAGGTAAAATCATTTTTCAATTTTATAGATTAGAAAAATGAATCTCAAAGAAATGAAATATTTATATTCCACAGCTATTGAGTAGCACAAATGAAATGCAAACTGAAATTTTTAGTCTTTCACATTCGTTTCCCACCTATGCTATTTCCTGGTTAATGTGGAAAGAGCTATGAAGTCTTGGTGAAAATTTGAGTTAATAAATTTTTGTCATTTGTCACTCGAGGCCCTGCATACACCTGTACTAACTGATCTAATTAGCTGCCACCTATCCATGGGAGATACTGGCCATGAGAGGTCTAGGACCATTACTTACTCTAATAGTATCACTGGGTCAGTCTATGGCTAATTATTCTCACCCTCTTAATTCCATATCTTGTTAATATATCATCACCATTTGTACATTACCCAAACCAGAAACTCCAATGATCTTTGACTTTTTTTTTTTTTTTTACCTCATATCAAATAGGACACTCACTCATATCTTCTTCCTTGGAAATATCATAACTCTTTCTCCCACACTCTGTACCCATTGCCAATTCTCAGGATCATTGTATATCAGTTGATTTCCTGACTCAAGCTCTACTAACACTAGTCCATTTAAAATATGTCATCAATTATTTCTCAGAATTAGAGCTTTCACTATGTGATTCCTCTGCTTAAAAACATTTAACCCAGGGGTGCAAAGGTAGTTTTGCGGTAGAATTCTCCCCTGCCATGTGGGGGCTTGGGTTCAATTCCAGGTCCATGCACTTCCCTGAAAAACAAACAAAGAAGCAAAACAAACAAGACATACAAACAAACAAAAAAATTCAACAAATGGTGCTGCAATAATGGGATACTCACATGGAAAAATAATGAAATGTGACCCCACAAAACAGCATGCAAAAGTAACCCCACAAATGTTTAACCCATCTCCGTGCTATCCCCTTCCCCTCAAAAAACAACTCAGACTTAATAGCATGGCCTTAATATCCTTCAATCTGCTTTAAAAGCTAAATCTTCTAGCTGTTCTGGTTTTACCACTCCACTCTCCCCAACATTTACCGTACTCTTATGTGGTCCCAGTTTGTACAAGGAGAGCAGATATGAAATGGGAAGAGAAGAAGTCAATGAGCCAATTCTAGAAATATCAACATGTAAATGTTTGTTGAAAGAAGAGGAAGCAGGCAATGAGGCTCAGAAAGAGCAATCTTGGAGGTAAAAGATCCTGGATTAGCAAGATAACAATGTGGTGAGAGTGTTGTAGAAAAGATCTGAATACAGCTGAAGTGTTCTTGGTACCATAACAGAAATTTCAGAAGGCATAAAAGAGTAAAAGACTGAAAGAGAATGGGTCAGAAAATGGCAGGGGCTGAACTGCATGGAAATGGAAAGTCTCTAGCTCAGCGGATCTCAGGGATAGGAAAGAAACAGGAGAAATATGACAGGATCTCACCTTACCACTG
Source organism: Myrmecophaga tridactyla (assembly GCA_004026745.1). NCBI lineage: Eukaryota > Metazoa > Chordata > Mammalia > Pilosa > Myrmecophagidae > Myrmecophaga > Myrmecophaga tridactyla. Next base: position 44,019 of record PVIY010004734.1, read on the forward strand.
AGGCTGGCTATAACTTGACTAATATGATACCCACTTAGAATTATCCTCAAATGATGATTCATGCATTCAACAAGTACTTCCTGAGTGCTTGGTTTATGCCAGGAGCTTAGTTAACCCATGGCAACTTAGAAATTAACAAGGGAAAGAAAAGGAAAGGGAAGGGAAAAAAAATCCTGGAATCTTTGTCCTCGAGGAGTACATGACCCAGTGTTTGGGACAGACAAGTAAACAGTCATGAAATAGTGTAACTACAACAATGACAAAGGGTAGACAGAACCTTGAGAAGACCCAGGAAGTTTTCTTCTTACAGAAAGTGATATGGAAGTTGATTTTGGAAGCTTTTCCCCCAATACAACTTTTGGGTTTTGAAAGAGTTTGGCTCACATAATAAATATTAAGCTTCCTAAATTTGACAGTATGAGTGATATTACAATAACCTAAGTACCTTGATTATAGTTGTTCTAAGCCACCTACCAGTTTAGTAGGACATTAGTCCATTACCCTCCCTCATGTAGTCATCTCCAGGTGGTGTCCAGGATGGTGGTGTTTCAGCAGGTGCCTCTGTCAGTCTGGGACCCTGCCACAGTCTGTCATGATCCGGACTTACTGATCTCCATTCTATCTAATGGTAGTGAATTTTCTAGTGAATTTTATGAACATTCCACAAGCCTTGGGGAAGGGCAGGTGTGCGGGTCTGAAACTGCTATGTATCCCAGAAAAGTCAGGTTCTTTTAATCCAATCTTGTGGGTGCAGACCTGTTATGAGTAGGATCATTTGAATAGGTTGTATCCATGGACCCATTCAAGGTGGGTCTTAACCCTTTCCTGGTGTCCCTTATGAGGGGGAGAACTCAGAGCTGACCCAGATAGCAGAGAAGGGACACCAAGACAAAGACATCTGGAGATTCAGAAGGAGCTGAGAGAACTATTTGAACCCAGAACCCAGGAGAGAAAGACAAAAGACATCCATGTGCCTTCTCATGTGACAGAGAAACCCCAGATGCGATCAGCTTTCCTTGAATGATGGCATCTTCTTTTGATATCTTAATGTGGGCATTTTCATGGTCTTGGAATTGTAGCTTGTAACTTAATAAACTCCTTGTATAAAAGTCAACCCATTTCTGGAATATTGTATTCCAGCTGCATTAGCAAATAGAAACAACAGGGATGGGTGCCGAGGATGCCCGCATGTATAACACTCTATTCAAAATACAGAGTACACCCTTCCTTTCACCCCTTAGCCCAAGTGAGTCCAGGTTATGTCTTTAAATAGAACTTTTCCGAAGTTCCTGGTTGGCAGAAGGGAATCACAACACACAGAGTAACACAGCTGCCCTTGGGTGTAGGTCATCTTAGAGTTCAAAGGTCAGGTGCACCTCACAGTTCCCTTAGATGGCTCCCTGCCTCTTTCCAAGCTCATATCCCAAGGAATCTGCTCAAGCAAGTATATAATCATTAGAATTCTGATTCCAAAATCCACAAGACATGAGGAAAGGAAGAAGCTGACTTTTGTGAGATGTTAAGTCCTACTTTCTAAGATTCCATTATCTATCCAAACATCAGTGGCTTACCAGGACGATTGTCCATGGAAATAACCAATTCCTGTAGGAGTAATATCACCTTCTACCCACTGAAGTATGACCCTCTTCTCAGATCCCAACAAAGCAACACTTTAGCAAAGAATATAATTATAATAATAGCAAATGTTTATATTATACTGCCAGTTACTGTTCTAAGCACTTACATTATTAATTCAAGTTAATTCTTTTAACTCTCAAAACAATTTCTTGAGTTTTTTAATAATTATTTTCTCAACTATACACATGAGGAAATTGAAGTACAGACTATATAAGTAATTTGCACACAATCACAGAGCTGTAAAGTGGCAGAATTAGTATTCAAATCCAGGCAGTCTGGTTCCAGAGCACTTGTTGTTATCCAGCACATAATATAGGTTTACATTCAAGAGAATTATCTTACCCAAACCCTGAGTTTATTAGCTGTTGTTTTTCAATTGTGATTTAATTCATATAGCCTATAATTCACCCATTTAAAGTATACAGTTTTGTGGTTTTTAGGTTAATTACTGAATTGCGCAACCATCCTCAAAATCTAATCTTAAAACACTTTCATCACCCTGAAAAGAAACCTCATATCCATTAGCAGTCCATATCCATTTCCTACTCTTGCCTCCTCCCTCCCCTTCCAGCCCCTGGCAACTATTGATTATTATTATTATTATTATTATTATTACTCAGTCTCTGTAGATTTGCTTAATCTGGACATTTCATATAAACGAGATCATATAATACATCATCCTCTGTAATTGATTTATTTCACATAGCATAATGTTTTCAAGGTTCATTCATGTTGAGCATGTATCAGTACTTCATTCCTTTTCATTGCCAAATAATATCCTATTTAATGGATATACCACAATTTATTTATCCTTTCAGCAACTGATGACATCCACTTTTTGGCTGTTATGAATAATGCTACTATGGATATTTGTGCACAAATTGTTGTGTGGACATATGTTTCCATTTCTCTTGGGTTTAAACCTCAGGCTGGAATTGCTAGATCATCTGCTAATTCCATGTTTAACAGTTTTAAAAAATACAAAATATAGGCCTTCAAGAACACAGCCTAAATAGAATGTCCACTGTTTTTCTAAAGATAGTTATCTCCTTGAAATGGTTCTTACTGTGGGAAGTAAAAATTCAACTTGCGATTCTTACCAGCTTCTAGTGTTCAGCTCAAAGAATACACACTCACACCCACACACTCACACAATTCATACACACACCAACATGAACCAGAAATATGAGGAAGAATTTACAGACACAGTGTAGTCTAAATAAAGCCAATACATCTCCCTCATCCCCACCTAGCCTGGCCGAGAGGCAGCCACATCTGTAGCAGTTCTGTTCTGGCTCAGGCTCATATCACCAAGAAGCATCTGCATTCAGATGAATGATTCCTTCACAAAGCTTCTGGAAGAAAATGCATAGACTCTTGCTTTACATTTCTGTAACTTCAGAGATATTTGGGGTTTTATAAATGAAGGGACCAGTTTACCCTTAAGAGTGATTAAGTTTCCTCCTCTTACAAGCTAGGAAGCTACTTCAGCTTTCCCTAGTTCCATCAAGGGTTAAAGATGGTTTTTCAGCTTGATCACATCATAAAAATGTCAAAACAAATTTTGCTGAGGGGGTTAAAAGTCAACTGCAGAGTCCAAGAACCAAAACGTGCTAAAAGCATGAGTCAACATAATTTAAAACATAACAAAATGTTTATGTGTGATTAAATGATTCTAGACACCACCAAACCCCACACTTTCTAGCTTTTTTTGCTCTATTATATTCCCACTAATTGAGGGATGAGGGCTTTTGCCTCTGAGACCAAACCCCATGCCTTCCCCCACCCAGCGTCGTTCTTGGAGTCCCTTCCACAAAGAATAGGCTCTCTCAGTCATTTAAAGTGCAAAGTCAATTTTACTACAATGGAAGGAAAACTTGATATATAAATTCTAAGTATTAATTAAAAAGCTGGAGGAACGTTAACTGTTTAGCTGTGTTTTAACAGACCTTATACTTGCGTGGCTCCCACATGACCTGGCTCATTCCCTCAATTTCATTTCATCCTTGTTTTCCTCCGTCCTTATTAGCTGTGACCTCAGTGCCACAGTTCAACGTTAGGTCTGTGTCACTCTCCTCAGAGCCACCTCAACCTGGCCCATCTCCACTTCCTGCAATCCCAGTTAACAAGCAGTTTTTCTCCAGAGACTTTACTTAGAATTGAAAAATACAAGGTTAAAAATGGCCCAGTGGACCTTTAAGATATTTTGCCCCGATAGAGAGATTTCTGGAGAAAAACTAAAAAAAGCATAAGAATTCCTCTCACCCGTGTTGATTTCTAAAGACAAGCTGTCCATTTTAGACACAAATCCTAAAGTTGCAGCCTCAAATTTCTTAAGAGTTATTGGAGGGATGCCATCTGGTCTTGGTGATTTATCTGCATGTAGCTCATCAAACAGGCTTTGTGTCAGCATCTGCCTTATGCCACCTCTTCCTCTCTCCTCCTCTCCAGTCAGGTGATGGACATACCTCAGACTAACCTGCCAGTTCTGGGTTATCCACAACAAATTTCTTTTCCAACAAAAATATCTAAGAAACTCCTAGGTGGGACAGAACCTTATTTTGGAACTAAGAGAGACCAGTGGTGCTCTGGTTGCTGGGCCTATTCTTGATGCTTCTCCTTGACTGACCAACTTTCTGACCACCTTCTTGGTCTGCTCCTCTCATGCTTTCCTCACACGTGCTTGACTGTGAAGATGTCTGATTATGACCCATTTATCTCGAAAATTACTATTATGCTCCGCCCTCCTTTTCTGGTATTGAGATTCTTGTCTCCCTTCTCACCCAACTGCTGGTCCATTTCCATTTTCTTATAGAATCATCTCTACTTTGTATTAGTTAGGGTTCTCTAGAGAAACAGAATCAACAGGGAATACTCGCAAATATAAAATTTATAAAAGTGTCTCACGTGACCACGGGAATGCAGAATCCAAAATCTGCAGGGCAGGCTGTGAAGCCTACGATTCCGATGGAGGGTCTGGATGAGCTCCACAGGAGAGGCTCTCCAGCCAAAGCAGGAAGCGAGCCTGTTTCTTCTGAATCCTCCTTAAAAGGCTTCTAGTGATTAGATTACGCATCACTCATTGCAGAAGACACTCCCCTTTGGCTGATTACAAATGGAATCAGCTGTGGATGCAGCTGACATGATCATGATTTAATTCTATGAAATGTCCTCATCGCAACAGAGAGGCCAGCACTTGCCCAACCAGACAAACAGGTACTACCACTTGGCCAAGTTGACACATGAACCTGACCGTGACAACTTTTATGGTCTGTAAACTATCCTGTGGGCTCCTTGTTCTCCTTGTTCAAACATCCTACCTTATTCTTGGTCTCCACTGCTGCTAAGGGTGCTAGGACAGCCCAGAACATTTCCCCCTATTTATGAAGTATCTAAGCTCTGCTGTACATTAATAGGTACTTAGCCAAGATGCATTTAATTCTACTCCCTTCTCATTTCAACAAAATGCATATTGGTTACCACCAAGAAAGACAGGGAAAGAGACACAGAGGAGGAGGGGAACTTAAGCTGATCTAAAAATTGTCAATAAATCTATGTAATGAACTATCATTTGATGAAAAAATAAAGATTCTCTAAATCTAGCATAATTTACATTCACTGACTTAAGTAAATTGTTATTTCTAAGTATTATCCTAAATTCAAGTATTATTTCTAAAACAGAAATATCTGAGGGAGAAAGGAAGCAAAGGAATTTGTCTATCATTACTTGGCATTTTAACATTAATACATTGACTGATTTTGAAGGAATTAGCAGCCTGGTTTCACAGATGAGGTAGTGTCAGGTGTACTTTCAGATAAAGAATTGAGAATGAGACATTTATTCCATGTAGCTTCCCAATCCAGGTGTTAAACTAAATAATGAAGTTGGGTTTCAGTTCAGTTTGATTAGTCAAGTACATTGACAGTCATAAAAAATAATAAAAGGTAAGATTCCTTTATGTGCCAAGAACTCTGTTGAAAGCTTCACACGTGTATCTAATTTAATACTAAAAATAGCATTGTTATAATTATTTTACAGATAGGAACAACACTGATGCCTGGATAACCTACTTACCTCCTTCAAGGTCATCCAACTGTTAAAAACTACAGTAGTGATTCCAAACCAGGCTACCTGACTCCAAAGCTGTGCACTTACCACTAATCACATCCACAAGAGAATACCATGATTGTCCTTCTTTTTATTCTTCATATTCCTCCATTATGTGTTACCCAGCTCTCCCTCTGTTTATTATGTTTACATACAGCCTTTTTTCATCTGTCCCTGAGTGCCTAAGCTACCCCTTTTTGGTAGCAGATTCATCTGTATCCCAGCTGTCTAGTCCATCTGTAACTCCAATAGCCATGTCTGTCTGTCTCTCCAGCCATCTTCTATGTTTTCCCTAAGTGGTTCTTCCATCCCAGCTGATCTTCTTTATCTCACTGCCCTCTTTCCCTTGTCTACCAGAGAAGAACACTGACAGGTGATATCCATTTACAATCCCTTCACGTTTTCTCTGAAGAGAAACAGGCATGATTTGTTTCAGAACATTTGAAGGATGGAGAGTGGCTCTTGGCTGGGGCTGCCTAAGGAAGACCATATGCCTGACATAAATCCAGAGGAGAGTCCTGACCCTTGATCTTGTGTCCACTTCTCTCAGACTTTTAATAGTAGCACAGAACCATTTCTTTGTCAATGTATTACTCTCACACTGAAATGATGCATACAATTACCTGATAAATTTCAAGACTCAGGGTTAAGTTTTATGTGCAAATGTAAACTATTTTGAAAAGCAGGATAAAGACTTCTCTCACTGCTAATCATGCCAATAATTATATTGTAGACGTTCTTCTCTGAGATTGGTCCCTTTGTATAATGCGTATGGAAGGACTGGAGTGAAAAGATTGGTCAAACTCAGTTTCTATTGCATTGTTACCAGCGGTTTGTGACCTGCCCACACCAGCATCTCCAGGGAGACAGAGGATTTCAAATGCTGCATCACCAACCTGTTGCCAAGGAAACAAGAGGGCAAAAAAAAAAAAAAAAAATCCTCAATGACATTCAATTTCAAGGCAGTCAAGACACCCCTGAAAGGAATTTCAACAGTTCTAGAAATAGGATTCTAATTATAAATTCTAAACCATCTCCTCTTACAACAGGTTATGCTGTCTGTTTAGATAACAGTTCTTCCAGTCATTATATTTACCAAGGCATATATTCCAGATGTCAAAATATCAAGAGCATTTTCCTGGACGGAAGAAAGGCAAAGGGGAGAAACGGGAGCAAATGAGAGAGAGGCTAGGGGAAGAGAAATAGTTAAAAGGTATAACAGTCTGTAAGGCTCAAAGTCCTAATACCTAGCCTAAGTAAGGCTGGTCCAAATGTTATTCTACAGCAGTCAGATTTTAAATGTATTTATGAGTATTTGTATGAGAGCAGGGTGAGAAATTCTATACACATGCATTTATTAGAAAGCATGAGACTTGGTCCCACACTTGTGTTTTTGATACCAAATTCAGGTACATGATTCACAGGGTAGAACTTGTGAGCCACTGATTTACATGACAGGTCCCCTTTCCCCCTCCAAAACGATGTATTTAATTCTCCCTATTTGTTTCATTGGTGCTTGTAATTTTCAAACATGTAAAGGTTTAACTATAACATGAGGTTTGGAGATACATAAGTGATTGGGTGTGGAAGAGGGTAGAGAGGTAAAAGATAGATATTTGTGAGTACATGGGTGGGTCTGTCAGGGTGGAAGCTGATTGCTCTGAATGCCCTGCCCAGAAAGCCCCACTGGCCTTTCCTCAATGATCTCTCCTGGGTTTCCAAACAGCCCCTTTCTCTCCCACTGCCCCTGTCCTTACCTACCAGCCTCCTGCCCTCATGCTTTGCTCCTCATGGAATTTCAGGTGCTTTCAAGTTGCTCGACTTCAGAACCATGTTCTCTGATGGAAGTACCTATTCATTAGACCAGGGCTTCTCTATCTTTCACTTCCACACGAATCATCCAGGTTCTGCTTCGGTAATTCTGGGTCCCTGTAAGCTCTCGGGTTAGGCTGAGGTTGCTAGTCCGAGATCCTAGACTTCAAATCCCCTGAAGGCAGCAGGGGTTTCTGATTAACATCCAGCACAGTGCTTGGCAGGATGTAGGTGTTAATATACTTTGATTACATGAAATTAGCCTGATGAGATCTTTCTCTTTCCCAGGAAAGGACTTCAAAAGCTTTAGATGCTTCCAGAAATTCATGGTCCAACAGCAGTGTGGACTTTACTACTTTTGTCACAGATTGGTTACTTGGTCGCCACATCTATTTTCTCCTCTTCCTGGGCACAGAGCTGTTAGTCTACATCAGTCAGATTTTAAATGTATTTATGAGTATTTGTATGAGAGCAGGGTGAGAAATGTTTTCAGTTTCCCTTGCAGTTAAGTGTGGCCATTTGAGTACAGGCACTAGAATGTGAGCAGAAGTGATACGTGTGTGTACACGCCCTCCCCTCTCTCTAGTTTCCTCTTTCCCAGTAACAACTAAAGCCTGGGAGATGGTACAACATAGAGGAAAGGACCAACCCACTGTTCAGATTCCCTATTTTAGACTTTACATGAAGGGGAAATGTTTATCATATTTTAACCTTTATGTATTTTTGTCAAAGCACCTAGTATTAATTTTATATTTCTCATAACTTATTATATTGCGATTGTCTGTTACTTAATTGGCACGTGAGCTTTCAAAAGCATTAATTTTTTTCTGTCATCCCATTGCTTATTAAATGGATGGACACACAGAAGGAACCCAATTCACATTTTCCATATAAATTAGTAAATGAAGATGGTTTTATTATACAGTCTTTCAATCGTTTTATTGAGCACCTGCTATAAATATCATTTCACTCTCCTGTCCCATAAAAGAGAGAACTCTAGAAAGAATCGAGCTGTTTGAATTATGTTTATACTTCAGTTTCTTTTTTTGGGGGGGTGGAGAACAGAATAATAATGGGTACAGAGAGGAGAAAAGAGATTAATTGGCATGCATAACCATCCCATGACAGATTTGAGTTCCATGAAAGATTTGTTTGTACAGAATGAAATAGAGACAAAGCAAATAGTGTTAGAAAGTGAGTATATGCTTCAATGGACGCTGAGTACAACTGAATGGAAAATTATGCCCTTCATCGGTAGTTAAGGGAAGTGTACACACATATGGAACATATATTATATGTAGCAAATATCTGATTATATAATCTACCTTTTATTTAGGTGTATACTTGATATTACTGTGCTGCACCTTACATACTTTATCCACAATTTTCACAACAATTCCTATAAAGTATTATTTCATTTTACAAATGAGAAAATCAAGCCTAAGGAAGGATAGGTGAATTGTCTTATGATTTTAGAATTCACATTCATCTGATTTCAAATCCCAGTTTATTTCCCACCTCTTCACATCAGGGAGACTTTGGAGTGGAATATCTGAAAACAGACTTTACCTTGGAAAATTCAGGACTTACTGTAGGTCCTATCCTCCCTCCCTGATAGGCAGTAATGCTGGATGTGAGAAATTAGTTGAGACTAGCCCGGAGGGGTCAGGGGCAGTACGTGAGGCCCATCATGTGCTTGCTGAAGCAGGCAGAGAGAAATCATTTGTTTCCTTATCATTAAGGGAAATGACAGCCATGATCAGGTTGGGGAGCAAAACCATGTATCCATTTACCCTTAAACTTCTGCCTTTCCACTGAGCTAATCCTTTTCTTATACCTAAAGATGTGGGTCAGACTTTTCCAGAACCTTTAAAAAGGAGAAGACTTTTGGTCCTGTTATATTTCTTTGAGCTGATCTTTAAAACTCTACAATCAGGGTACAGGTAACTCAGTGTATTTTTTAATGTATCTAATGACACATATTATAAAGAAAATCAATGTCTCCCAGTTTCCCAAATCTGCTTTATCATTTAAAGAAAAATTTCTAAACTGCCCATTCAGAAATGCTTCCTGCATGAAATCTATCTTAAACATCCCATGCATTTTTTAACAGCTATCCTATGTCTTCTCCTGAGACCTAATCCCATCAAGCACCATTCTTTTCTTTTTTTAAATACAACAACATTCATAATTAGCATTGCACAATTTATTATATTTGTACCATTCCAAATTGTTTTGTGTATGTAAATCTTGTTGGCTTAATTGGATTGTGAGAGCAGGGAACATGTTTGCCACTATAAGGTCCTCAAGGGCAGGACCAACACCTTTATAAATCCTTGTAGCACCTACAGCATTTGCTCACGTACTAACTGCTCATAAAGATTTGGCAAAATGAAATACACTTCTTCTGCAGTCCCATATTGCCTGCTACAGTGTTGGGTCTATAGCAAAGTATCTACCAAGCTGAAACCCCATGTATTAGTTAGGGTTCTCTAGAGAAACAGAATCAACAGGGAACACTTGCAAATATAAAATTTATAAAAGTGTCTCACGTGACCGCAGGAACACAGAGTCCAAAATCCACAGGGCAGGCTGCGAAGCCGACGACTCTGATGGAGGGTCTGGATGAACTCCACAGGAGAGGCTCACCAGCCGAAGCAGGAATGGAACCTGTCTCCTCTGAGTCCTCCTTAAAAGGCTTCCCATGATTAGATTTAGCCTCACTAATTGCAGAAGACACTCCCGTTTGGCTGATTACAAATGGAATCAGCTGTGGATGCAGCTGACGTGATCATGACCTAATCCTATGAAATGTCCTCATTGCAACAGACAGGCCAGCGCTTGCCCAGTCAGATAAACAGCTACCACAGCTTGGCCAAGTTGACACGTGTCCCTAACCATGACACCCCAATACATAGTCTGAATTATTCATCATTGTTTCCTTAGCTCCTAGAACACTGAATGGCCCAAGGAAGTTACCCAGTAAATACATGTTAAATAAACAAATGGATGGCATAAATGTTTATCACATAGTTTGCCTGCATTTGTCTTTCATTTTTCCATATCTACAAAAGAAATACAAAAGACCCAAGATTTCAAATTCTAAGTGCATATGAATCACCCAGGAATCTAGTTAAAAAGTAAATTCCGTTTCAGAAGATCAGGGGTAGGGGTTGATTCAATAAGTGTAGGTGGAACAAACCTAACTAGATCTTAGATGCTGCCCAGGTGATTTATAAAACACATTTTCAGTAGCAAGGATACTGCAAAACCTATAAAAAGGGGGCTTATACATTTAAATGGAACGGTACCCCTGAACACTAGGAAATGTCTCTCATAAAATGAGGTTAAAGATCCTTATTTTCCAGCCTCTAGAGAAAGAAGTCCTGGGATGTGAAATATACACCAAGATGAGAATTATTCTAGTGATTGAAACACCACCACCAATATACTATCAACCAGATCCGCTACATAAGTATTGATCACATCTAAGTTTTGTCAGTCTAAGGGCTGATGAGATTATACCCGTAAACTAAGGTGAAGCCCAGAGAGGCTGACACCTAAAGACCAAATAATGGCGTTAACACAAAATGTGGGTAGATGACAAAGGAGCAATAACGTTAATGCCAGGAGAAATTATTCAGATTGCCAATGGTAAGGAAGATTTCTGACTACTGGACGAGAAAACAGAAATTTTCAGTGTTGTGTGAAAGATCTGCTCAATATTCACTTTTGAATTTGTTTTAGTGCTGATAAAATATGTCAAAGGATATACAACTAACTGACGAGTTAAAGTCTTGATACCAAAGAGAAATTGAGTGTAGCTCTAATCATACTATAGAGTAGGTAACATTTTAAAAATATTTCTTGTTTTTCAAATATTTTATTTCAGGTGCAAAGGTCTATAACCCACCATAACTAGCATTCAGAGAAGTGTATTTTTTAGCTGTCATTTGACCACTTTTATATCTTCTTTTATTTTTTAAATATCTTCTTTTAAAATAATCTTTTCTAATTAAGGTCATCATCCGTAACCTAAATGTTTTTAAATGTTAATTGGCAAGCTCCATGCTATGAAAACCATAAGTAAGTAGATAATAATAGATTTTACTGATTATTAAGCAGTGCCATACTATATCCTCAAAAAGTCTAAGTGCTCCATTCTGTTGTGAAAGGAACTGATTTTTTCATTTGTTGTTACTGCAGTAGACGCCATCGTAATCATCATTAATGCTGCTAGTCTGTAGAGAGGCATCCGTTTTGGAAGCTCTGAGTACATTTTCAGAATGTGTAATCAAATCTACTTTACCCATTTGTAGACATCACAGAGCATTTTGTATCTGTTCAGGTAATACTTTGATATTGAGTACTGTGCATGCAACTTTACATTGTGTCCAAGATGTAAATATGCCATGAAGGTGTCTGAACAGAGTTCAGTGGATAGTTGCATAGAATAGAATTTAGGAGATAACGCAAACTAGCAATGCCAGCCTCCTTTGCTTCTCAGATTCCTTACCTCTGGCCCTCTCATTCTGGTCTTGGTCTTTCATAACTTCACTCTCCCATTAATGAATCTTGAGATAAGGGCAGAGGAATTGTAGAGGAGAAGGAAAGAGAGCACTGGAGTGAAGGGAGAACTGGTAACAACAACAACAAAAAAGAGTAAACTGAGAAGAAGCACAAGGTGGGAAAATCAGGGTCTACAGAGAGGGACATTTTGACTCTGGAGAAACAGGGTAGGGGAAAGAAAGAGATCTGGATATGGAGAAGAATAAAGATTGTCTTAGTTATCTCAAAAATTTCAAAACAGATTTAGACACAAGAAAAGCAAGCAAGCAAGCACACACATAAAAATCAAAATGGCAGCCATTAGTGGTCTTCCACCCACTTTAATGTCCAAAACAAGTTCTTCGGAGATTTCAGTATCTGGATTACTGTCATTATTCTTGATGCTACTTGTATCCTAATTCCGACAATTTCAATATCCACATAGATGACCCTTCGAATTCCCTCAGCTCAGATCCTTGTCTTCTTCTCAGTTTTAAGAATCTCACTCTCAGACCGCCATCACCACTGCTCTCATCTTTGCAGTTCATTGACTTTAGAACTTTGACCACAACAATCCTTGGTTGTCAATAGATATGTCATTTTTCTATTGTCCATCACCACTTTCAAGTCCATACTTCCCCCTCATATAGTTTAAATCCCTTAGTCCATCATTAGAATAGATACACTCTCAATTTGTTTGCTCCTCACTGGTTAATTTTAACTCTACATCAATTTCTTATCTGCTCAATATGACTGGAGAAAAGAACACCAAATACTGATTAGTATCAGTATCAGGTTTGGAAGCTGCCCATAATTCCTTGCATTGTTCACTCTCAAATTCTCCTAGATGGCTAATTTATCCCTTCAACTCTCCTCAAACTGATTATACCTTCCCTTTCCCCATCCTTGATCCCAACTGATAGCCTTTCTTTCTAATTCACTCAGAAGGTAGAAGTAATCAGAGGAGAACTTCCACAAGCTTCTACCAACATGTTGAAAAAACCTATTACAACTGTGTTCACATATTCTTTCTTGTTTTTCAGACTATGGTCTATATTCAAGGGGAGGGTTTTCTTTTATGAATTCCCTGTGCATGTGTAATTGATACAAATATTTTAGTAAATTATTTCTATTTCTGTTGCTTGTGCATATCTTGGCTAGCATTACAGAAAACAGTACAAACATTATATCTAACTGGTGATTGAGTTTTTTTAATTTTTTATTTTGTTTGTGTGAAGGAATGAGTATTTAATTTTTTCTCTTGCATGCCATATCATGTGAGTTTTTAAAACCTTCATACAATATTAATTAAAAATCCAAATATTAGAAACTTCTAATTAGGTTCTAATTAGGGTTAATTATGTGTAGAATGAATAATGGTATGTTAGATAAATAATATATTTAGTTTGAAATCAGTGTCCATTAAATAAACATTTATTGAGCATGTATTAAGTACTAAAAGGAGAAAAACAAGACTTGGCCCTGCTATTGAGGAGCTTATAGCCTAGTGTTGTGATTCTTTCCATTTAGTATAGACAATCACTTGAGGAACTGGCTAAAATGGAGATGCTGAAGCTCCACCCAGAAAGAATTTGATATAAAGAGAATGGGAAAGGGACTAGAAATTTGCATTTTAAATGAACAGCTTTTTTGGTTTGCTAAAGCTGATGAAATGTAATATACCAGAAATGGGTTGGCTTTTACAATAGGACTTATTAACTTACAAACTTACAGTTCTTAGGTCATGAAAATGTGCAAATCAAGGCATCAACAGGACAATATCTGGACTATGAAGACAGATGCCAGCATCTCAGACACCTCTGTCATGTGGGAAGGCACATGGCATGTCTGCTGATCTCTCCCTTCTCACCTGGGTTTCATTACTTCCCAATTCTGGTGTCAGTGACTTCCTCTCTGAGCTTCTACATGATTCTCTCTTTTAGCTTCTCTTAGCTCTTCTGAGGCCTTTTTTCTGTGTCCTTTCTCTATCCTTCATCCTCTTATAAAGGACTACAGTGAGAAGATTAAAACCCACCTTGAATGAGGTGGGTCACATCTCAATTGAAATAATCTAATCCAAAGTTCCCACCTACAAGAGGTCTATCCCTCCAGGAATGGATTAGTAGATCTTTTTTTGAACATGATCTTTTCTGGAGCACCTACACTTCAAACCATTACAGCATCTCAGGAAATTCTAATGCAAGTGGTCCTGTGATCTTACATTGAAAAATGCAGGCCCACTAGGATAAATAGATAAATGAGCAAGCAAATTATAAAATGTACTGTACATTATAACAAAGATATTATAGTAGAGGCCCATCAACTCATTGTCTGGAGAAGTTAGGAATAGTTCCCTAAGAATGAACCACTGGAACAGGACCCTGGAAAAATGTACGAGCTTATCAGATGAAGAAGAGGAGGAAGACCATTACAGAGCCCATACAAAGAAAGGTGTTATAAGTGGGTTGATGACATCCAGAGAATGGCATGAGTCTGAATGAAATGGCTCAGTGTGAATGAGAAAACCCAGTGTGTGGAGTGCAGAAACTGAAAGTGTGGCCGTAAGGTAAGCTGGTCCTCAGCCTAAGAGTTTGTGCATTCTAACTATAAGCATTGGGAAACCAAAAGAGGTTTATAGGCAGGAGACAGAAATAATTGTATTATTGTTTTTGAGACATATCTATCTCATTGCACTGTAAAGGACTGACTAGAGAGAAAAGAGACTGGTGGCTAGAAGAGACAGAACTTTGTGGTAATCCATGAAGTGATGCTTATAGTAGAGGCAGTGTGGTTGAAGGAACAGAAGATATTTAGAGGACATATCTGATGTAAACTCCAAAAGATACTATGGTAAGGGAAGCATTGTGAGAAAAAAAAATTGTCTCAAGCAACATTAAACTTTCTAGTCTAGACATTAAAATAATGTCTGAATAATGTAGATCTAGAATAATGAAAACGGAGCAGATTGGGAGTGAGGTGAATTGAGAGGAATCAATCATTAATTCAACTTTACACGTGCTTAGTTTGAAATATTTGGAGAAAATCTTGATGGACATATTCAGTAGGTGATCAGCTATGTAGATCTGATTATCTGATTCGTATGCTTGAACTTCAAAACGCCACTACTGTCCAACAGTTGCTCAAATCGGAAGGTTATAAATCATTCTTGAGTCTTACACTTTCCTCACCCTGTACATGACATCCAGCATGAGGTCCACTTCTATCTACATCTACTCCCATCAGCTAGCCCAGTTACCACCATCTCACCTTAGAATGTCAGTAGCTTCTTAACTGATCACTAATTCCATTCGTGCCTTCCTACAATCTATTTTTCTTAGCAGCAAGGGTAATAGTAAAATGTGAATCAGGCCATACCAATCTTTTGCTTAAAATAATTCAATGACTTCCAGATCCACCTAGAATAAAATAATTTGTCAGGACTTCCAAATTCTGCATCATCTAGCTACTGCGTTTCTCTCCAAACTAATCCCACATGACTTTCTCCCAGTTCATTTTCATCCAGTCACATAGGTCAGCAAGAATTTTCTACCTAATGAACTTAGCTCATGCTATTCACTTCTAGCATAGCCTTCCTCTGATTCCAGGCAAGGCTGGTTCCTTTTCATCATTCAGTTTCTGTCCAAATGTCACTTCTTCAGGGAATCCACCCTGACCATCCTATCTAATAGTAGGTTTTCTGTATTCTCACTTTCATCCCCTTGTTTCCTTCATAAAAATCATCATGACACATAATTATTTTTATTTATTCACTTGTTTGCTTGGTTTTTGTCTGTCTTTCCACTACATTTTCATCTCTCTGGAGTCAGAAACCATGTTCTTCTAACACATTTTTTTGAATTCTCTGCTTCTAGTTTTGTGCTTAGATGATAGTAAATGCTCATTAGATATTTATTGAATGCATCAATGAATGAATAACTTATTGCAAGAAGATATAGAGATAGATTCACTAGTTTATTAACGGTAGTTGAAGGCTTAAAAGTAGGTAGGGTAACAAAAACAGCCTGTGGTTGAGGAGAGGACCATGGACAATAATTTGTAGAAGTAGAACACTAATACTTAAGGCACAGAGAGAAGACAAGGAGCCTGTTAATGTGAGAGAGGAAGACATTCAGGGTTTAAGAAAAGAGACTGAAGCCTCAGAAAAATGGAAGGGTATGCAAAAATGCTGTGCCCTCCACTGGATGCCCACCACAATTCCTCATATGTAGTAGGGACTCAAAAAATATCTCTGAGATGAAAAATGAAAGAAAAAAGGAAATTGGTTCATCAGTAGGAAATAAAGAAAGACAAGATTCTAGTAATTAAGTTGGGAAATCCTATGTTCATTGGTGAATATCAAGCTCTTAGAACAATGTTTTGGAACAAAGTAAAGAAAATGAGTATTGAATTTTTTTGAAGCTTCAATTTATAGGCAAAAAGAATTGTTTTTTAGAATACTTGGTTTTTTACTGTGTCCAGATAATGAAAGTATTACTGTATTATCAAATTAACCCATTGTTCTACCAGTGAATCACTGGACATTGAGTGGTTCTAAGACTTGTTTTCAATCATCCCTCCAGATTTACTGTGTGATCTGGTGATAGGTTTAAATGTCAGCAGCCATTATTTATTATTCAGTCTGTCAATGGAAGCCAGTAGTTCAAATTTTTTTATATAACAATAACAAAGATGAGAAGACTTGACTTTGATTTTATCATTGTAACACACAGCCCTTCCCACTCACTGAAGATATGTTAGAGAACATGTTATTTCATGAGGAATTCATTTATGGCCAAGAGTTTTTTAAACTTCTCTGCAGATATAGGGTCCCCCAACTGAAAGAAATCTGCAAACCTGTGGAACTGGTCACATAACTGGAAGAGTATTAAAAAATAATTTATTCCTTTTTATAACTTAGACTATGCCACAAAGGCTTTAGCCTTTTTCATCATTTATTTTTCTTAAGCTTTTCTGAGAAACCGATCTGTTTTTATTTCCAGAATTCAGTAGAGAAATATGAAATTGACTTTTTCGTGTTTCTGATGGCTGAACTTTTGTATAGTTCATCTGAATATATTTTTGAGCTGTTCTTCTTTATTAAGTCTGAAGCTGGAAAGTTTGAAATGGGCTAATGTTTATATATTTCTTGATATTGTGGAAAATGCTTCAGGCAAAATAAACTGAGGCGTTAAGGGATAGTAACGGGGAGGAAAGAGACAGTGAGTTGGTTAGTGTGGGACAAGGTGGTGGAAAATGACTGGTAAGAAAAGTATTAGAAATTCAGGTAACATTTTGGGGAAGAAATAACTGCCTGTGGCTATATATGTATGTGGAGATTGAAAATTTTAACGCTAAAGAATTATACATCTGATTTTTTCTTAACAGGTGTGTGTCATAGATTTAGATGCCAAAAAATTATCACTGTAAGTGGGATCAGAATTAAAAAGACGTCAGTATCAGGACATCGGCACACTGAGACTGTGGGATAGAGGAGCTGTGTGCTGTGACTATTCGCCGTTGATTGGTCAGCTGCTGTTTCCATGGCAATCCATATACAGCACAGGCATTCTCTCTTTCCTATCCTGCTTTACCTCCATTACATAGCAAAGAATGCCAAGATTAATAAACATAGATACTTAATAAATGTAACATGGTACTTTGTTTTCATGGCTGATTATTCTAATTGTAGAATACCTGTGAGCTATAGCATACGTTAAAATGCTGGCTACGCATCAAAGAAAACTTATCGTTTTGTCATATAGTTAGCAAAAATGACATTTATCTAGATAATTTCTTAGACGTACTATACAGATTTAGGAAAATTATGGGTGTAGCTTTAATGTGGAAAGAGTCAACCCATTAAGGTTTATTTAAATTTCATTTTTCCATATATTTGGATTTTGCATGTAGAATGAACATATTTACATTAAGTGTGTTTGGCATTTGAGCAATTATTGTAAACTAAAACTAGCCTTCCATATTATAAATGTGAAAAGTAATAAGCACTACTCCTCTGAAACTTGAATCAGGAAGATATATTTCTCCCAGATAGTTTGTTGCCACTGTTCCTTTCTCCAAATGCAACACAAAATTCCTGGGTTCTTATTGTAGAGGGATTTGCTGTTGTAGTGGAATTGGTCATCTGCTATCCACTCACTCTGTTTTTTTTATCTTTGGGGGAATTATTCCATCCGCACTCTGAGGCCAGGTGCTTTGGGACAGCTCCAAGGGTAGGTGAGTTTAGCCTAGTCTGGCCATCAATTTGTGTTTCAGATTCTCCTGGTGAGTTGATCAAGGATGTGAATAGGGTCAAGGCCAACCCAGGAGCGAGGTCCAAAGAGAGTTAATTCTAGAATGTTTACCTGAGTAACCAGAAAAGAGGCAGGTTCCATACTGTGGACTTGGGTCCGGAAGGATGTGAGCTGGGGGCAGCCTGAGGCCAGCATGTAGAGAAAATCTGCCTGGGAATGAAGCCACAAGGAGGACAACAGCGATGAGAGATGGAGATAGAGCTGTAAAATAAGAATCAAAATACTGCTTTCTGGGGGTACAAGGGTACTTTAGTGGTAGAATTCTCACTTGCCATGTGGGAGACCTGGGTTTGATTCCTGGTCCATTGCACTTTGCAAAAAACAAACAAACAAGCAAAACAAACAGATAAAAATTCAACAAATGGTGCTACAATAATGGGATGCTTACATGGAAAAATAAGGAAATATGACCCCATCATACAGCATACAAAATATATATATATAGAATGCTGTAAGAGTTAAATGAATTAATGATATAAAGCACTTAAACAAATAGAGGCACTTGGCATATAGAATGTGCTCAATAAAAGTTAGCTATTATTACTATTAACACTGTTTAAATCCCTAACTCAAACCACACCTAGCATCAGGCCTTATCCTGATATTTTCAGTTATATAAACCAAAAACTTCCCTTCCCTACCTTGCTTGATTTAAGTCGATTTGAATAGTTTTAATTGACTTTCTGTCACCTATAACTTGAAAAACTCCTGATCAAAAATATGTATGTTTTGATCCATATTTCAATATACATATATTGAAAGTAGTACATAGTAATTGTGGTAGTTTGATTCAGTTGTCAACTTGGCCAGGTGAAGGCACCTAATTTTGTTGCTGTGGACATGAGCCAATAGTATGTGAACCTCATCAGTTGCTGATTACATCTGCAGTCGGCTAGGAGGCGTGTCTGCTGCAATGAGTGACGTTTGACTTAATTGGCAGCTGCTTAAATGAGACAGCTCAACATAGCACAGTCCAAGCAGCTCAGCATTCCTCATCTCAGCACTTGCAGCTCAGCCTAGGCCCTTGGAGATACAGAAAGAAGTCAGCTTTTCCCGGGGAAAGTTGTTGGAACCCAGGGGCCTGGAGAGAAGGCCAGCAGAGATCACCCTGTGCCTTCCCACGTAAGAAAGAACCTCAGTGGAAAGTTAGCTGCCTTTCCTCTGAAAAACTAACAAAATAAACCCCCTTTTATTAAAAGACAATCCATCTCTGGTGTGTTGCATTCTGGCAGCTAGCAAACTAGAACAGTAATCTAGAACATACTCTTTGACTCAGCTATTCTATTATAGGAATATATCAGAAAAATGGATGGAGTTTGTTCCCAAAGACAATCATTGTAATGTTATTTATAATAATGAAAAAATTCAAACATCCAAAAAGTCCAACAAAACAGGGAAGAAATAAGATTAAAATGATGTCTATTCAGCATTTTTAATGTATTAGCTTATGATGTTATGTTAAAGTTTAAGAAAAACAGAATATAGAGGATATATAAACAGTACAATCTCAAATACACTAGGTATATAAAAATAAGTCTGGAAGGAATAACATGGATAATGGGAGCTGCTATCTATGAGTCTTAGGTAACTTGAATTGCTTTCTTTTCACCTTTCTGTAATTTATAAATTATTTACAATAAGTACATCTTAGTGTTCTAGTTTGCCAGCTGCCAGGATGCAACACACCAGAAATGGATTGACTTTTAATAAAAGGGGATTTATTTTGTTAGTTCTTCAGAGAAAAGGCAGCTAACTTTCATCTGAGTTTCTTTCTTACGTGGGAAGGCACAGGATGGTCTCTGCTGGTCTTCTCTCCAGGCCTCTGGGTTCCAACAACTTTCCCCGGGGTGACTTCTTTCTGCATCTCCAAAGGGCTGGGCTGAGCTGCAAGTGCTGAGATGAGGAATGCTGAACTGCTTAGGCTGTGCTATGTTGAGCTGTCTCATTTAAGCAGCAGCCAGTTAAGTCAAACGTCACTCATTGCAGCAGACACGCCTCCTAGCCGACTGCTGATGTAATCAGCAACAGATGAGGTTCAAGTTCCATTGGCTCAAGTCCACAGCAACAGAACTAGGTGTCTTCACCTGGCCAAGTTGACAACTAAATCTAACTACCACACTTAGTATTTAAAATTATTTTTCATTACCTACATATTTATAAAACTCTACTCCAAAAAATAGATCTGTTAGTATTGTGGACATATGCTTAAGAAAACATAGAGACATAAAGAATCTTAGAAATGTTCTCTAATTCTATCACTTTTATAGATGAGGAAGCTGAGACTGAGAAGTTGTAAATTACTCATCTCACAGTATTTGGCAGGTAATTGAAAACTCAGAAGATATGGCTGTGAATCATATTTCAGATATTTCATTTTATTATAACACACTTTTTCTACCTGTGGCAGAGAGCGTGGACACACAGATCTAAACTTGCATCTGGTTTCCATGGTAACTGCTTTTGGGCTTTTAACATCAATACCACCTGTTGTCCTGTAGACAAACCTCCAAATGATATTTAACATTGCAGATTACATCATCATCATGTAGAGGATGCATGGCCCCCATTTACAAATAGCATTTCCCCACTGTTCTGCTTCTCACTGGTATTTGGTACATGCTAACATATATTGAAAATAACCTTCTTACCATGTCTTCACATACACAGCTATATTGCCTACATTTTTAAACATCAAATCCTGACTATCTCACACAGCTATACTAACATGGAGCTCACAGCCAGACATAACTGAACATTACATGTAGAACTATGCCACATATTTCATTTGGTATTTGAAGATTCTCAAAATTACATCATCGTTATAATTCCTTCACACAAGCTCTCTGGTTTTCTACACTTGCACAAGAACACACACACAGAGTCACACTTCTAAATATATCAAGTTATTTTAGAAATTGTGCAAACCCTTTTTCTCTGATTCATTTTTAGCTTTCCTACTTGCAAGCAAACCAGCTGTTGGGGAAGACATAGGGGTATTCCTTAATTAAAATGATTTCTCATTGCTCTGATTTAAAGACCCTGAATTATGATTGGAAGATTCCCCTCAGCTCTTCCCCAGCATGACTTCCTTTGCAAATTCAAAAGAATTTTCAGAAACTAGCTTATTTAGGCTTTAACATCCCTTGGATATATGTGATTAAATGCTTAAGGTAAGAAAAGATTGAAATGAATTTTGAAATAAAATATGATCAGCATAGCATATACAGTGAAAGAATGTGGCTCACAGTCTAAAACAATCCATTGAATAAAAAAACATTTCATCTAGTTAATAGGGTGGATGTCTTTTCTTTTTTTTTCCATTTGCTACTCAACAGTTAGTTTTCCCTATTGAAAAGTTAAGCCGGCTCTCCGTCCCCATATCTAAGTTAGGGATTCTGAGTAGTAGATCAAGTTCTGTCTGTCAGTCTCAACTTGTGATGTCCATGTTACTTTTCTTTTTGGGGTGGGGAGCGGTGCAAGGTCCGGAAATCTAACCTGGGTCTCCCGCATGAAATGCGAGCATTCTGGCACTAAACCACCCGTGCACCCTCCATGTTATTTTTTAAAAGCATGATTTCCCTCTCATTCTGCTTTACTCTCCTCTTTTATGTCTTTATTGTGAGACAGCAGAAATAAGATAAGCTTTGAAAATAACAGGACCAGTTAGAACCCCTGTTCCACCACCCATTAACTAAGTAACCTCATGCTTATCTGCAGATGTACTTGCCTCACATAGTAAAGTGAGGATGAAATGTGATAAGGCATATATTACCAGGCACTTGCAGATATTATTTTCCTGTCCTTTCCCTACTTCCAAGGTTTTCCAGGATCCTCGGTTGTAGATTGGAGTAGTCGCCTCTTGGCAGCACTCAGAAACCCAGGACTCCTCCCTCCCACACAGCTGGTTCCTGGATTTTGTCCTTAGCTCCACTTTTTTTTTTCTCTCACTAAAACCAAAGGGGTGGCAACAGCAACAGAAGTGATCCCTAAGCTTCAGGGAAATGCAAAGTATAACTCCCTAAAAAACAGAACTGCTAGGCCAAAACTATGTCAGATCCCTGACAAGAATCATTCGAAATAAGGTGAAAGGAGATAGTATTTGTAAAGTGTTTAGCATGATGCCCAGCACACAATAAATGCTTAGTGAATGTTATCCATTTCCATAAATTATTTTTGGAAGGAATATAGGCCAGTAAGGGCACCACTGGCTGTTTAGACGTTCAGTATTAAATGAACTGATAATGATGATGATGAGGAACTTGAAACCAGCTTCTGGTTAAATAGGAATTTGCTGAGATGAAATATCAGATGAAATGTGCAGGATAGACTATCTCACTTCTCTCAAGAAGGAGAAGTAGAATAAACTAAATCTAGATATAAACCACAATATAGACATTTATGGCACCCTCAGCTGAAGTCAGCACAGAATGACCCCTAAATTCCTTCACTTTCAATTTTAGAAATATTATTATGAGAAATAATAATCTCTAATGCTAACAAGACTAAAAGACGAGTTTATTTGATTTTAACATGACAGTCTTAGGTGCAACACTGTCGACTTCACCATTAAAATGAGGATTTTTTTTTAAAAAAACAGTAGAACCAAAAGAAAATACTTTCTTACTCTTTTGAGAGCTGTAAAGATCAAAGTTGCTCTTTAGGCCAAATCCTCCCACTGTAATCTGAAGGAATATTTGTGATATTTGATAATGTTGTAAAGGTCAGAAAAGCCAAAAAGATCATCTAGATCAGGGACTCTTAAGCTGGAGGCCACAGTATAGGTTTGGGGAGATTCTGCAAACCCTGTGAAATTATGTGCCAGAAGTTGTGTGTATGTGGGAGGGATGAATTTCTGGAAGTTAGAAAACTGAGGTGGAGAGCAGGGCTCTGACTTTGCTTTCTTCCCTGTACAAGGATGTGGCTGAGCTGATGCCATGTGATACAAGAGTAAAAGACCAGCTCTTTGCGAAAATTTCCTTGACTGGAGGCTCATATGTGGTGACGCAAGCCCTGAGTATAAAAGGGAAATGATACAGCAAGAATTCCTCCTCTTGGTGCTTGCTTCGGGGGCACATATACTAAAATTGGAAAAAACAACAACAAAAAAGAATTCCTTCTCTTGGATTAGATCAGATCCTAATTTATGCAAATGGTGTCATCAGCTCCCTATTAGGGACCTGGGCCCAAGGAGAACTCCATTGAGATAAAGGGTATCTGTTCCTGTTCTGTGTGACTGCCTCACTTCTAAAAATATTTTGTATTTTTGGATAAATAAATGAGAAATTCAATCTAGCTTTGTAGAGCATGTCTGCATGGGTGTAGTTGCTCCTTGATAATCTATAATATTGCAGCACACATAAATCTGAGAAGAGGCTCCAGATTTTTATTAGATTTTCAAAGAATCCATAAACCTAAGTGGTTAAGAATCACCAAGCTAGAAGAATAATTTTATACATTTGGGACGTGAAGTCTTGGAGATGTTAGGGGTTTCCCAAAGACGATAGGCACAAGCAGGACTGGAAAACACTTTTATCCATGTTTGGTTCACCACTTTTGCCAGTAAACCTAGGAGCCTTAGGAATAATCAGGGGAGTTAGTATCTCTATCACCCTATTTTAAATCAGAAGCCACAGTAATTGCACAGTTTGTTTCTCTAGTTCCCCTTAATCTTCGTTTCAGAGAGAACATGATAAGACAACAGAGCCAAGGCACTAATCACACAGTGGACCTTAGAAGAAGGTATAAGTACATGATGTATATAGTAGGACATCTTCTGCTTTTACTCAGTGAATAGACCACAGGCATAAAAACTAACATTTCTTGCTGTCAAGATGTTTTCCTGGAAAAACCATTACTCTAAACACTATGAGACAACAGCTAACAAAAGCTTTTGCATCTCCCTCTTGGCTTTAGCTGCATCATGGAATGGTCTGCGTGGTTAAAACTCTTCTGGTAGATTTGTGCTTTCATGTCATACCAGGCTTTTCATTTTTCTCTCTAATGGGTTGAACCACAGAGACTGATCCCAGAGTTATTCCAAGGAAGACCATTTATCACTTGGACAGAACCATTTCTCTAAAACAGCATGTCAACCCAATGGTTCTTTCAGGTCTCTCCTTCTTCACCTGTCTTGCTTTTGGTCTTGGTTTACTCCATATCTGTTTCCTTCCTTTGATCTCACCACCTCTTCCTGTTTTGATCCATCTTTCTGGCTTCCTTCTCTTACCCATCTTTCCTCACAGATTAAATGAATGTCTAACTGAGGCGACTAAGTCACATATTTTGATAAAGAACTTACTGAACTATTCATTAGCATGGCAAGAAAAAGGGCTTTCTGGGATATACGAAGATATAAAACATGCTATTCTAAAGTCACACGAATAGCCCATTTTGTGCAGTGTTCATGTTTTACAGAGTAACAGCAGGATGTTTATAGAAACACTTGGTAGTGCTCTATGAAATCAAATTATAGAAGGCGAAATATATTCTGAACACTGTCAACTTCCCCTTCATGATCCATTCCAACAGAAATACCACATAACATTTATTGAGCACCTACTATATGTCAGGCACTGTACAATGTATTGCAAGTGCATTTTCTCATTTAAATGTTACAATTGTATAAAGTAGTTGCCATTATCATTCCCATTTTACACATGAAGAAAAAGATTTAGATTTAAGTAGGTAGTAAGGACTATAGCCAAATTCTAACCAGGTAGGTCTATCTTCATAGCCAATTTATCTACTATGTATATTGCATGAGTATATTTAAGACACTTAAGCAAACAAACACGAAAAGTTTCAGTTTTAACTACCTCTTCGTGGTTATTATTATAACCATAGTATAATTGTTTCTATGTGCTTCTCAGGAAATTAGTGTTTTCAAATTTAATAATCTAATTAATCAGTTAGCATTTGGTGAATGAGCCCACATTCCTTTTATTCACCTACTCTTTGATTAAATTTCAAATGTTTCAAATCAATTTCTACCATTCCTCCTCCTGAGTTTTTAGCTTATGCATTTCTTTAGGCAAAAAAAAATTTCTCTGTTTTTTGTTATTTTATTTGTCCTTCTGTTAACTCATTAAAAACCTCATCCATCCATTCATGTATTCATTATACAAAAATTTAGCAAGTACTTAACGATATAAAAGACATTGTCTTAGTGCTAAATCAGATATAAAAATTGAAGAGTCTCTGCCCCCAAGGAATTTATAATATAATAGGGAAGGTAATTCAAATTCAGATTCATAGTACAATATGATGCTTATTTCAAGTCACCTGAGTCCTTTGCAGTGTTTGGTTGCTAACACTGTTGGGTTTAACACAGACAATGGTTACTTCCATTAGCTGTTCTAATGGTGCTCGAATTCACATTGTGCTGGTAACAGGTACAACAAACTGAACTGATCTTTAGGGAAGAGGTGACAGTGATTATCAGAAATTTTTTCTAATGTTCTGAGAGCCCAGCACACAAATTGGGATATCACTCATGCTTTTACATGTCAAAGCTCATCTTCTAAAATCACTACATATTTACACTGTTTTATATCACCCTTATACAGTTATCTTCAGTTTGATAGAACTGGCTTATTTTTCCCCCTCCTTTCATTTCACAAAAGAACAGAGATAGATTCTTTGGAACAATTGAACCTTAATTCTCAGGATTCAATGGCACACACTACAGAAAAAGGGACATTACATAAAAGTTCACATACTGAATGATAAGACATCAGTTTTATTGGGTGATAAAATTCAGTCCCTTCCAACACTCCCAGGCAGGAAAAGGGTAGATTGTTCTCTATGGAAACTGAACTAACCCAGAAAAAAACTTCCAGACTTGGGGTTGCTCAATAAAAAGCTTGCTGGCCAACACATCACCTTCCAGGAAAACCCACCAGCAGCAAACTCCATCTGCACTGAATTTCTAATCAACTTTTTAGTGCCATCCTTTAACATGGAAAATATGGTCAATGAAGCTTTTGAGGAAAGTTCCTGTTATAAAACTTGAGGAACCAACAAACAAGCCAATAAGAGAAACTTAGAGGAGAAAGAGACAGAATTACCATTAACATCCTCAGAGAAATAAGAACTTATATTGTTTACATAAAAATTACATTATTAAAATGTCAATCAGAGAACAAAGAGCTCTTAGACATTAAAGGTAACACAACAGGAACAAAAATAGTCAATAGAAGAATTGGAAGATAATAAGCCTGAAGAAGCTTCCCAGAGAGTGGAAGAAAGTACAAAGAGTTGGACAAAAAGAGAGAAAATAAAAACTGGAGGATAACTACAGGAGATCCCAAATGTAATTAGTAAGAGCCCCCCCCCCCAAAGAATACAGGGATGGGGAACAATTTCTCGAAGAAGTAATACTAGAATTTTTTCTAGAACCAAAAGACATGAATTTCAAGCCTATTGAATCCACAAAATAGTAATTGAAAAAAGAAAAGATACACCTTCAGTGAAATTTCAATCACCAGGAGTAAAGGCAAAGTCCTTTCATCCAAAAAGAAAAAAACAGGCCACACAGAATATCAGGAATAAGTATACTCTATTAGTCAGGGCTCTCTAGAGAAACAGAACTAACAGGAGAGACCTGTAAATATGAGATTTATTAAAGTGTTTCATGCAACTGTGGGGATGCAAGCTCCAAAATCTGTAGGGCAGGCCGTGAAGCTAGTAACTTTGATGAAGGTCCTTGACGAACTCCATAGGAGAGGCTGGCTGGAGAAAAAGTGAAAATTCTCTCTTCTCCCTTAAAACTCTTCAATTGATTAAATCCAACTGATAGGATTTTCTCATTGCAGAAGACAACCTTACTTCATAGTAGATATAATCAGACCGATGATGTAATAAACCAGCCTTCTGGTTTATTAACAGGCCATGAAATATCCTTGCAGTAACAGTTAGGTCAGTTCTTGCCTGACCAGACAACTGGGCACCATCACCTGACCAAACTGACACCTGAACCTAAAACAATCACAAATAGCTTCAGACTCTTTAGCAGCCACATGCAAGAATATAGAGGATAACGGAGATCTGCCTTCAAAGTTTTGAGTGAAAACATGTTTGGTCTAGAATTCTTTACCAAGTCAAGCTAGGCAGCAAGTGTAAAGGGAGACTAAAAAGTTTTTCATGAAACTGTTAGAGGTTATTCTTCTCTAAAATGAGTGTTTAAACCAAAAATGAGGAAGACAGGGATTCAATAGGGTAGAGGCAAAGACAATCCCTATGATAACTGGGAAGGGAAAGCCCTAGGCTTTGCAGCAAAGTCAGAGAGCAACAAATCTGACTGGAGTGGAACAGAGGGTTCCAGGAGGCACAGCACCAGAAAAACATATTAGAACTGTTGGAATATCTAATAGGTTTGCACATGGGGAAAATTGAAAGATGCTGTATAGACTCATTGGAGAATGTGAGAAGACTTAGAGGACGTCGCAGTATATGGAAAAAATATATATGAGACAATTTGATAACTCCAGAAAAGAAAAACTTCCATAAGGAAGAAAATATAACAGTTCAGTATTTGGCAGTGAACAATATCATAGTTTTTATAATAAAACCACTAAATATGGGCATTCAAGGCAAGTCATACCCCTGGATTAGGGAATTACATTAAAGATGTTACATTTTCAAATTGATCTATCAATGCAATCTATCCTAATCAAAATAGTATAGCAATTTTTAAATGCAACTTTGTACTCTTTGATTTTGCAATCCCATGTCTTGATATTATTTCTAAAAAATATTATAAGTACAGTGATATTTGTTGCAACATTTTCTATTATAGCAAAAGATTGATAGAGACCTAAATGTGATAGAAAGTGGCCTTCCAGAAATATTTTTAAGGACAGAAAGCAAAATACAGAACAGTATAGAGAGTATACTGTCACTTGTGAAATAAAGAGGAGGATTATGAGCTTGTACGTGTTTGTGTGCATTTGCATGTGTTTGGACATGCAAACACACAAATCTATATAAAAGTATTTGCTTATCTGTACGTAAAGCATCTCTGGACATTGATAATATTGGATCCTCCAGGGATGGAATGGATGAATAGATGGGTGACGAGAGTGGGATAGGGACTTTTCCTTTATACCCTTCTGGGGCTCTTGAGTTTTGAACCATATAACCATACTTCAATAAATAAATCAAAATATTAGAAGAAAATCAGCCATCATATGATGGATTTTTCACAATTGGTTCTGGGACTCTCTGAATTGGTTAATTCATTAATATTCAATATTGTCAGTATGAAGCCTATATTCTCAAACAGAACTCATATGTCTATCCTTCCATAGCATTGTGAACATTATTCTGTTTTAGCATTTATCACATTGTATTATAGTTGGCTACTTCTATTTCTGTTTCTTCTACTAGAATGTAAGGGATAGATAAAGATTCATAGATTCATTCATTCATTCATTAACTAAGTGCTCCAAGGAGGTGTTTGTTTAACCCAGTATCTTATTATGATGAATTCAGTGCAAGGCTTTTTAATGGATACATGAATAAATGAATAAGTGAATTCAGCAATTCATCATATGGTTCCAGATGATAGCTCCTTAAAATCAGTATTGTGCATAATCCTAACACTTTCCAGAAAATATTAACTAAAGAGAATTTCTATCTTTTTTGTCTTGCCAAAGTTATGATGCAATTATATTGAATATACCTTCCAAATCTCTTGTGAAGAAATCCTTAATTTATCTGCAGAAATATTAAACACATTTATTCAGACACAAAAGGGACCCTAAAATTCCTTCAAATGTTATTTTATAGCTTTTATTCATGGTATATTTGCATATTTACAAATATAATTGCATCGAACAGAATAGATAGGCATAAGCAATTAATATTTTTAATGTAAAACATTTTACACTTAAGAAACATCATGCATCACTTGGGCAAAGTCTTTCCTACATTAGCCCTGGGAAGTAAAAGATATTGGTGGAGAGGAAAAGCGTGGCGCATGGGAAACTGATTTCTACCAAGGTCATGCAATATGTCAGTAGTACCATCAGATTTAACTCAAATCTGTGTTCTCAAGTCAATGTTGTGTATATTCCATCCCTCAAATTAAAAACCATATTTATGCTAAGAGTGGAAAGTCATAAATAAGTACTGATAATCTCTGACCCAAATGGGTTTGATAAAAGGAGTTGTGGTATTAGAAGAACTGAGTCAAGTACTAGTTAGGGACTCATTAAGTACCTGCACAACAAGGGGTAAATTCCTTAAAAACAATGTGTAGGGGTGACTTTTCAAAGAATCTTGGGATCCATGAAAAAGAAGATTTGTCAAAACCAAACTTTCCAAGGGAATCATATTGTCTCATAGCTCCCTTTGCATATCTCTAGAATAACCACTGCATCTTACTGTACTTTAATGAATTTGTACATCTACTTTCCTCTTCTATGAGTGCTTCCAGGGATGGAGCTATATCATCTTTTTTTTTAATCCCCAGGGTTTAACCTAATGCTAAGCATATCATACTATCATATATATGTATCTACTATATATATATACATATATATATATACAGACAAAAGAATATAGTTCTTGTTCACAGACATTGTGAGGTAGTAGAAAGCGATTCTACCTTTGTTTTTTTTTCCCTTGAAAGATGGTTCAACTAAGACAATAAATTTGGTCCCAGTATATTCTTCTATAAAATTAGTGGGTAACTTGTTGACTTGTAATTACATTTTAAGTCCTAAAGTTCTATGATTTTATGTAAATGTCAGGATTGGTGTGTGGGAGGGAGGCAGGGCGATGACAGATCCAAACAGAAATAAGACATATAATACAACAGCAAGCATGTGTTAAGCTCTTACCATGCACCTGGAATCATGCTAAGAAAATTCTTTACCCCTATTTTCTCATTTAATTCTCACAACTCTGTGACCTGGAAGCTATTGCTATACTGATTTCATACACGAGAAACAGATGTAGAGAGGTAAGTAATTTGAACAAGTTTACAGAGCTAGGATGATGAAGGAGTTGGGGCTTTTCATTCAATCGCAACCCTGTTTGGACTCTACATAACCCCAGTCCCAAGAAGTTGGCTGTGTTTTACAGTATTCTATGTAGTATGTAGATATGAATGGCAAATTAATATCATAATTTATTTCTTATCAGCAAACCTAATTTGTGGCACTATATAATATTCTTCCTCTTCCTATTTTTCAGGACTCTGGAAGGGCACACATATTTCATCCTTCAGTTCCTTTTACCAGACTCTGCATACTGAGATATGGGAGACTCTGTATGGGTTTAGTCAAATCTAAGTAGATCTGTAGTCAGAATGGATGAGTTTAACTTAATCCTTTCCATTAAAACACAACTTTCTTACAAAGTTGTCAATGGTGTTAGACCCTATCAGCTTTCCAAATCTTTATTTATTATGAAGCTTTATTTAGTCTTCAAATAATCATGGCATTTATGGGTCATTCTATCCCCCCAATCCACCATTGTCAGAAGAACTACCTATCTTTGAGGCAATTAAGGATACCAAGAAAAACAAGCATCATTCTGGCTTTCAAGGGACTTATATCCAGCAATAGGAGTATGCAATTGACACATGCACATTGAGAGGGAGACTATTCTATCAAATGGCAGAGCCAGAACTCCAATTCAGTTCTCTCTATAGCTAGAGTTTGGATTCCTAGCAACTATCTGCTGCATATCCTCCTGTTTGAAAAAAGTCCTTGATAATGAGAACTGGATTATGTGTTTTTGTTGTAACCATCATGCACAGAGCAGCACTCAGGAAATGTTGGTAGTATGGAATAAAGAGTTAAACTAAAAAAGAGGTATTAAAGGGAATGGATAGTCCCTTACATGACACTCTGAGAAGAGCATAGCAAAGTTCCTGTGATATTCTTGCAAAGAAAGCATGATCTAAGATCAGTCATGAGGAAACATCAGGCAGACCTAGATCGAGTTTCCTTCTTAAGACCTGTGGTATCCAATAGAATTCTCCTGCAGCGAAGGACATGTGGTGTTGTTCTGCTGTCCAATTCAGTAGCCATGACTCACATGTGTCTATTGAACATTTGAAATGTGGTTCATGTGAATGAAGAATTGAATTTTTAATTTTATTTAATTTTAATTAAATAACCACACATGGCTAGTGGATACCATTTTAGATGTTATGGCTATAGACTCTCTATTGCATGAAGAACAAGTCTGGTCCCTCTTCACCCTCTTTCTCTCAATTATATGTTGAGGAAATGGGAGAAAGAGTGAAAAAAAAGTGAACTGTTAAGAGACTAAAGAAACTTGACAACTAAATACAAGTTCTGGAGAGCATCCTGGACCAGAGGAAAAGTGTCATTATTGGGACAACCGGCAAAATTTGAATTAGGGTCTATGTTTTAGACAGAAATGTAGTATCATTGATTTTTGACTTAGAAGGTTGTATGAAGATTATGTAGGAGAATGTCCCTGTTTTGGATAAATTGGAGTATTTAAGGATGATGGAGCATCATATTTACAATATACTCTCAAATGATTCAGAATACATTCTATGATAACGGAAAAACTATATATACATAGTACAGATACGTATATATATATATATAGAGAGAGAGAGAGAGAAATTGAACACATACAATAAACTGTTAACAGTTGGAGAATCTGAGTAAGGAGATATAGATGGTTGTTTTTTGAACTGTGTAGTAAGTTTAAAGTTATTTCAAAATAAATTAGTTTTAAAATAATTAATATTTAAAAAATCCTTTGTATTTTGCCTTTAATTTAATTAATTGCCTTTAGTCAACAGCATTCATTCATTCATTAGGCAATCATTTATTAAGTATCTAGTTTCTGCAGTGCACTTATTCTAACTATATTAGAATAATAAAATTCTATGCCCTTAAGGAATGTATAGTCTACTGAAGTAGTAAAACATGTTTATAACCACTATATTAAACAGAATGTGAAAAATATTAAAAGAAAAAGGCAATAAAATACAATATAAATTCATATTACGTAAAAGGCGATTCTGTATTACATAGAAGGAGTGCTTATTTGGAAGATTTTTCTGAGCCTTGAAGGAGCAGAAAGAATTTTAAAAGTGAAGATGGTGGAATAGGTTATTTCCATCACTGAAATTTATATCCCCACAAAATATCAGAAGAAACTTAATGTTATAGCCTCACAGGTAGCTAGATACTCTGAACTACTAGAGATAGAAAAGTCATTACCTTCTCTTGACAGTCCATTCTGTCATTAGACAGATGTTGCCCTTAGAAAATCCTTCCTTATTCTAAATCAGAATCTGTTTCTATATATATTCACCTCCATTGACCTTACGTCTTCCTTTTGGGACCTTGAAGAACAACTCTGACCACTCTTCTTCTTCCTCTACCTTAGAACAGTCCTTTGCAGACTTTAAAACCCTGAATCTTCTTTTCTCAAAACTAAATATCATAAATACCCACACGGTTTTAGTCCACACATGAATTTAGTCACAGGTCAATGCATATAAAAAGATTCATTTATATCTTTCTTAAAATGTGGTGAGCCTAAATGATTCCAAAACTCTTCATGTCAACTGTTCAGAACCAAGAACGTTGGGATCATTGGCTCCTGTTTTCAAGATAAGATACATCTATAAACAGACCCCAAATCCATAGTTGCTTTTGGAGAAGTCTGCAGCATACTGCTGACTTACATTGAGCTTCAATGACAAAAACCTCTATTGCTTAGGCTGAATCTAAGCCTTATCTGCCACATTATTGATGGACACTTTTTTTTTTTTAGGACTCAAATGTGATAATTTACACTTTATCATTATCGCATATGTTTTCTTGGAGTTCATCGATCAGTTTGTGGAGATCCTTTTGGGTCCTGACATGACATCAAGAATATTTTAACTCCCTCCCAGCTTTATGTCATTTTTAGTTATAATGAGATTAGTTGCTAGGCAGTTACTATTAACATTCAATTGTAATAATTAACTTAAAAATGAATTAGAAAGTGATTTATGTTGAGATAAATCGTGAAAGATATTAAAGTGCACATTATTAAAATGACAGAAAGATACAGGCACATACAAAGAAAAAGAGAAAGTTACATTGAAGAGAACCATAAAATAAGCAATTGATAAAACACAGAATAGAGATTTTGCATTTGTATTGTGCTGGTTTGAAACTATTATGTACCCCAGAAAAGCCATGTTTTTTTAATTCAATCTTGTGGGGCAGACCTATTATTGGGTGGGAACTTTTGGTTAGGTTGTTTCCATAGAGATGTGACTCCACCCACTCTAGGTGGGTCTTAATCCACTTACTGGAGTCTTCTAAGAGGGAAGCATTTTGGAGAAAGCACAGATGCTTAGAGACAGAAAACCCCCTGTGAGATGTTAAGCTAAGAGATGAAATCCAGAGTTTTCCTCAGAGAAGCTAAGAGAGAACCCACAGATGCTTGGAGAGAACCACCCTGGACATGGTAAGACAGGACCCGCAAGACACAGAGAGAAAGCCACTGGAATTAGAAGCAAAAGCAATGAACTAGGAGAAGGACCAGCAGACACCAGCCACAGAGGTGCTCCAGATGCTGGTGCCTTTCTTCAGAGACCAGGTATCACCTTATTGTTGCCTTGATTCAGACATTTTCATGGCCTTAGAACTGTAAATTTGAAACCTAAGGAACCCCTTTTGTAAAAGCCAATCCATTTCCAGTATATTGCATTCCAGCAGATTTAGCAAACAGAAACATGTATCAAAAGTGACTACTCCAGAGAAAAACACAGACATAATTTCACATGAATCCTAAGGTATTTAAGAGCAAGAGCTATTTTACAAGTTCCTATTTGATAAGATACTGGAACATGCTATCAAATGTAGGTGTTCTTGAACAATCAACTCTACTGCTTAAAATTGTCAATAATTCTTCCATCACCTAAAGAGAAGATCAATACTATGGTTCACAATGTCCTTTACATTTGGCCCAGGCTTTTACATCTTACAAGTAGACCAGATTCTGAACAAAAAGAGTGACTTACATTCCCAGAACATATCATGCTTAGTGTGTGTCCACAGTTTGTATACATTGCTCCTTCTGCCTGGGATTCTCTTCCTCCTTTATTTGATAAAGCCTCACCTCAAGGCTTAGTTATGGCACCACTTACACTACAAAATTTCTCTGTTTTCTTCCATCAATCTCTATATAGTTGCCATGGCTATTTGCACATATGTCTGACACAGTACTACTATTATAATATCATAATCACCTCTTTGTCTAGCTTTATGAGCTCCTGTAAGGAAGCTAACAGAGTACCTAGGATATAGTAGATGCTCAATCAAAGTATAGTGAATGAATGAATATAGAATATCAGCTAGGAATCAGGTTGTTAGTTAGAACTCTTTGGTTGTCAGCAAAAGAAACTAACACAAGTTATTTTAAGTACAAAAGTGGGAGGTCATGGATTTTTAGAGATAGAGGCATGTCTTTCAAAGAACTCAAGAAAGGGAGAGAACCAGACCTCAGGAAGAAATGAAAGCAGGAGCTAGAAATGAATCAGGACACTTTCACTCTCTTTTCTTTCTTTCTCTCTTCTTTTGCACCAATCATGTGCTTTGTTCTCTCTGGCTGGAGAATAGCTTTTTGCTTTCCTATGACAGCTCCTTCATTTATATTTACAGTTCTAGCCACATGACATGTTTTAATTCTAAATTTCTGTGCAGGAAATCTGATTTATCCAGGTAGAGTCTGATGTCTCCCATTGTTCAATCAGCCAAGACCAGGAAGAAGGGGATAACATGAAATAAATATGACTGTTGGTGGGTCGTTATCTCTGCACATTGGGGTAGGTTAGTGGATTCTTGGACAAGGGGGACTGGCTCCAGAGCTGGGTAGACACTGAAATCTTGTCTACTACAGGCTATCAAATCAGCCAAAGAATGGAGGTGTAAGGATAAAATTAAGTTTAGCTTTCACACAAGATGGCTCAGGATGAGAGAAACAGAACTAATTAAACAATGGAATACAAAACAGCTCAGACTGGTCTTGCAGGCAGGGAAAGCGGAGGACCTCTAACACAAGCCTAGAATTGGTGCCAAATCCTTATAAAGGTAAAAATAAGTTTAAATAAGTAACTGCCAGGGTCACTGAAATGTAAAGTGTAACCAAGAGTAGGAAACTTCAGTGGGAAATTTGCATTAGACTATCTGAATTGGCTGCAACCTCTGGAGTACCCAATCAGCAGAGAAACAGGGGAAGGACCTGCATGCTAAGCTTAGGGTATAAAACCTGTGGCATTCTATTGTTTGGCATGACAGTCACATTTGGGTTGTGCACCTGTTCTTGCAAGATCGTGAATAAATTCTTTTCTTCTCCACAATCAGTTGAGTGTTTATTCTTTTTCAGGTACAGCTTTTTTTTCTAACAATTTTGGGGGCTCATCCAGGATCTGAGGCTTTGGAGGAGAACCCCCAGGGAGGACGAAGGGACGGCGCTCACTGCTGATTGAGTGGTCTCAGACACTGCTGTTGGGGGCCCACTTCTGACAGCCAGAAGGAACTGAGACCAGACACTTGGATCTGCTGATTGTGAACGAGAAAAGGGGAAGGGAAAACCTAACTTACAGTGACCAGGAGAGGTAAGAAAAAGGACTATTAAGTATTGTCTTGATGGTTGGGAAAAATTACAGTGAGCCTGGAGTTGAGTAAGTGAGTACAGAGTTCCAGTCTGCATTTCCCTTCTCCTGTGCAGGACAGTGCTAGAGACAGACGATGCAAAATGGTGCCGAGAGAAAGAAACCCAGTCAAGACTCACAATGGGTATTAGAGAGAGTTGACTGGCTGGGGAAAAAGGGAAGGGGGTACCTTTAGAGTACCCCAGGAACATTTCACTAGATTGTCCATTAGAGAGAATGTTAGAACACTGGACCCATAGTGATTGGACCAAGGGAAAAGACAAAAAGAAAATGATTAAATATTATTGTTACATTTGGACAAAAGAAAGCATTGTGCCACCCAATATATTCTGGCCAAAATATGGGGCAGATGAGATTGGCTGTGTGCTGACCTCATAACTTTATGTTAACGGAAAGAAACCTTTCTCCGAAGTGGAGTCTGACTATGCTATGTGTTAGCTAAAAGAAGGGAGGACCACTTAAGCCTGAGATCCTTTGTTGGGCCTTCCCCTGCCCTATGCTTCCCCTCCCCCATCCCCACCCCAGGGCAGGGACTGTTGGATCCTGTAAGCCCAATGGAACTAACCCACATTCCCCCAGGGAATCAGAGGGCCAATCGGGGCCAACTGCTCCACTTAGTACAACCCACCAACAATTGAGGAAGGATTTGGAACAGTGTAGGAAAAACATACACAATTTTCCATTTCCAGGGGCTCCAGAGGCAAAAAAAAAAAAAAGGGTGAGAGAACATAGACCTGTTGAATCCCTACACTCTCTGACAGAAGTACCAATTAGACCTGGGGAAATCAGTTATGTAAACACCCCATTGATGAATACAGAAGGAAGGAACTTTAAGAAAGAAATGAAATCATTAATGGAGTATCCAAAAGGGCTAACTAAACAATTGGATCAATTTTTAGGCCCCAGTTTAAATACTTGGCCCAAACTTATGTCTATTCTAAATATCCTCTTTATGGGGGAAGAAAGCACCCACCCAGACAAAAGTAACGGCAGCAGAGCAAAAATTCTTAATGATCAGAATTAAGGGCCTAAATGAAGGATCTTAGAAACTATACAGGGAGTAAAACTGGCTTTACTTAACTCTCAGAACTTAAATAAGGCCTTTGAGGTGGCTCATGAGAAAAAAAAATGAGTCTCCCTCTGCTTACCTGCAAAGGTTGAGGGACTAGGTGAGGAATACT
The DNA here is from genome assembly GCA_004026745.1 of Myrmecophaga tridactyla. Classification (NCBI taxonomy): domain Eukaryota; kingdom Metazoa; phylum Chordata; class Mammalia; order Pilosa; family Myrmecophagidae; genus Myrmecophaga; species Myrmecophaga tridactyla. The sequence continues at coordinate 81,288 of PVIY010004734.1, forward strand.
TGGGGATGGACCCTGATAGTCCTGTGGCCCAAGGAATGCTAAAAGTCAGTTATGTAGAGGGGTCTTGGCCTGACATACAGAAAAAGATCCAGAAAATAAATGGGATAGACAAACCACTAGGAAAGTTATTAGGAGAATCTCAGACAGTATTTGTAAGAAAGGAAGAGGAAAACAGAAGCAACAAGCTAAAGTCTTGATGAGCATAGTCAACCACATAGTCAAGAAGAGATTAGAGAAAAAGCAGGAAGGAGATAGGCAGAGGCAAGATACAGAAACAATCTGAGCCAGAGTGGACAAAGGAGCGAGGAGGGCACAGGATGCAGCAGGGTGTTACCACTGGGGGAAACCTGGTCATTTCAAAAAGGAGTGCCCGAGTTTAAAGAAAGAATGTCGGGTGATACCCTTGATGAATTTTTGAGGATTTTGATGAATTCAAAGTCCCCTTGTCTCAAGACCCCACCAGGAGCCATTGGTAAATCTGAAGGTGGGCCCGTATCAGGAAGAAATTGCAGTTTTGGCAGCTTGATCTTCTGTGAGCCACATCCAAAGGGGATCAAATTCTCTGATCAAATTACCCTCAAAGTTTCGGGGGTAAAAGGGAAAAGAATAAAAGTCCCCATTTTCAAACCTACTAATATCTGTTCAGAAGATAACCAAATTATAAGGCCCCTTCTCTACATTCCAGAAGCTGGGAGTAACTTGTTGGGAAGGGACCTGATATATCCATGGGACTGGACCTGGAGGTAAGGGATGGCCAAATAGAAGTTGTCTTACCCTTGCCTACACAAAAGGATAAGAAGGACATCGAAGGAGGAATATGGGTGAGGGAGAGAAATGGAGGGTTGCAGGTTCCCCCTATCAAAACTAAAGTGAAAAAGGAAGGGAACCAGACCTCAGGCCATTCAGAGCATTCAAGTTAAATACATGGAGATGCCTCCAGTAGGATGTGCTGACTTGAAAGGATGTATGAACCCTAGAAAAGCCATGTTTTAATCCTAATCCCATTTTGTAAAAGCAGCCATTTCTTCTAATCCCTGTTTAGAACTGTATGTTTGAGACCATAATTAGATCATCTCCCTGGAGAAGTGATTTAATCAAGAGTGGTTGTTAAGCTGGATTAGGTGGAGGCATGTCTCCACCCATTTGGGTAGGTCTTGATTAGTTTCTGGAGTCCCATAAAAGAGGAAACATTTTGGAGATTCAAGAGATTCTGAGAGCAGAATGATGTAGCCACAAGAAGCAGAGAGCCCACCAGCCAGTGACCTTTGGAGATGAAGAAGGAAAACACCTCCTAGGATGCTTCATGAAACAGGAAGCCAGGAGAGAAAGCTAGCAGATGATGCCATGTTCGTCATGTGCCCTCCAGGTGAGAGAAGAGCCCTGACTATGTTCTCCATGTACCTTCTCACTTGAGAGAGAAACTCTGAATTTCATCGGCCTTCTTGAACCAAGGTATCTTCCTCTGGATGCTTTTGATTGGACATTTCTATAGACTTGTTTTAATTGGGACATTTTCTTGTCCTTAGAACTGTACACTAGCAACTTATTAAATTCCCCTTTTTAAAAGCCATTTTGTTCCTGGTACATTGCATTCCAGCAGCTAGAAAACTAGAACATAGGATGACTAAAATATATTCTGGATCTTGTAGACCATCTAACAGGGTAGGTAGAGGTGTATCCTTTAGCCTTGGCTACAGCATTGGGAACTTACAAAATTATCCTAACAAATTGCTCCCCACTATGGGTTAGTAGATAATACCAATTCTGACAATAGCAGCCACTTTACCTCCCATGTACTACAAGGTGTTATGTGAAGCTTAAGTATCACATGGGATTTCCATACACCCTGGCATCTGCTATCCTCAGAAAGGGTGGAAAGAATAAATCAAACCTTAAAAAAAAATCTTTCTAAACTGGTATTAAAAACCAAATTACTTTGGACTAAGTGTCTACCCATAGCTCTGCTAAGCATTAGAACTGCCCCTAGGAAAGAATTAGGGACCTCCCCCTATGAAATGCTTTTTGGCTTGCCTTTTCCCAGGAAAACTAGAGATCTTCCTTCCTTAGACTCCAAGGGCCCTTTCCTTAAGAATTATGTACTGGCTTTGCCCTCTATGCTGTCATCCCTCAGGCACCGTGGCTTGCTGACCCAGACCCCACCTCTTGAATTTGCTGTCCATCAACACCAACCCGGTAGTTGGATCCTCATCAAATCATGGAGAGTCCAAACTTCAATCGGCCTGGGAAGGACCCTATCAAGTTCTGTTGACATCTGAGATGACCGTCTGGATGGCAGAGAAAGTCTGAACTCAATACACCAGAGTGAAAGCACCAGTACCTGAGCCAGATGATAAGAACCGAATAATACAGTCCAATTCCTGGGAATTCCTGGGAAATAACTCCAAATTTGGACCCTTTAAAAATTACATTAAAGAGACAATTGTTGGGAGGATAGAAGGTGTTTTTTGATTTGGGGGTTGGATTCTGTAGTTTAATCTAACATAGTTAATAGTGATCCTGGTCAGAGTCTTACCAAGGAAGATAGATGAGGGATTTAAAGGTCAATCTAAAAATGAAATTTTTATTTTAGCTATCATATTCCAAATTTGAGACATAACGAGCTCTGTCAGATTGGTGGTGAATGCAACTGAAGGTTTAGAGTCCCAAACTATACAATTTGATGCTTTTACAAAATAACAGACTGTGGAGACTTAATAAGTCAATGGCAATTGAGTGGTGAAAACAAGTTCCTGTGTCCAGAATCAGTAGGGAGGTGTTACAGTTGAGCCTCTCCTTGCCCCTGCTAGGAGGATGTATGATGAACCACACTGTGAACATGGGATTAATTTCACAGACCTAGAGGCCATTAAAGGATAAAATAACCTTTTATAAAGGAAACTCCTCAACAAATTGCAAAAATCTTCGGTGTAACCCAGTGGTAATAATCATCAAAAAAGCAGACAAATATCCAGCAGGGGGTGGCAGCAGAGAAGCAGTAGTGGTTGATAGAATATATGGGATGCAGAGAGACCTCACTGGGAAAGACCCTCTAGGAAGGTCCTTTAGGATACAAGTCCTCTCCCCAACACCAACAATGCCCTCTCCAGTTAACTCTTCAAAAGCACCAAAGGAGACCCAACTGGAGGTTAGGTCTCCAATACAGGATGGTCCCAAAGTTGTCAAGGTGGTCAAAGCAGAAAATTTGAAGCAAACCATAGAAACAGAGACAGCATGTGGAGATACGAATGCCTGGGTGGGTCAGATTAAATGTACGGTCCAGAGTCTAAACAAAAGTAACTGTTATGCTTGTGCAACAGGCTGGCCTTTATTGTGCCCTTTACAATAGTTATGGAGAAACCTGAAAAGGAGTTCAAAATGCATGGTGCTCCTTTCTTTCAGAGTACTACCCCTGGTGAAAATTATAGTATGTTGTCCTCTCTTTTCCCTCCAGTCAGGGGTGGAAAAGTCAAGGCTGTACCAGCTTCCTGCCTCTGTCAGGAAACCACTCTGCCTGTGTCTCTAGATGAGGACAGGGCTCAAGGACCTCAGGATCATGGCCTCATATACCCAAACATAGGGTATGACTGAGGATAGTCCTGGCAATTTCTCCAGTTTAACCATACCCCAAGCAGACCTTTATTGATATCGTGGAAAGTACATCTTTTGACCAATATTACCTAAGAAGTGGAGGGGGAACCTATGTTCTGGTCTAACTGGCCATCCCATTCATCCTGTCATTTGAAAAGGAGGAAGTTCTAACCATGGAAAAGAAGTTTACTTGGTTCCTTCGACAATTGAATTTATTAAACACAGGGAATCCTGGATGAGGTTCGGCTAGAAATCAAGTAGCTGCAGGATTTGAGTCATTCTTATTCTGATGAGTCACCATAGAATTGGTGCCAAATTGATATATAGGTAAAAACAAGTTTAAATAAGTAACTGCCAGGGTCAATGAAATGTAAAGTGTAATCAAAAGTGGGAAACTTCAGTGGGAAATTTGCCATTAGACTATCTGAATAGACTGTAACCTCTGGAATATCCAATCAGCGGAGAAACAGGGGAGGGACCTATGTGCTAAGCTTAGGGTATAAAACCTGTACATTCTATTGCTTGGCATGCCAGCTACATTTTGCTTGTGCACCCATTCTTGCAAGATCGTGAATAAATTCTTTTCTTCTCCACAATCAGGTGAGCATTTATTCTTCTTCAGGTACAGCTTTCTTTCTAAAGAGGGAACTGCTGCAAGTAGGGGAGGTCTGGTCAAAATCTTGGATTTTACAAAAAGAACTTCTTTGAGAGTTTTATGTAGAAACAGAAACAAAAGTGGCCTTTGTTTTACCATGAGTGTCCCAGGATGGGCATATCTTAAATACACACTCTTTACACCAGATTATTATGATTACAGATGAAAGAGCACAGGTATAAAGTTATATGCAAGTGGGAGGAGCATCTTTGGGTGAAACCTCATGATTAATCTCTTAAAAATCTGCATTTTATACCACTGGTGATTTTCTCTGAATTTTCATTTCTAATGTTTTATATTTAACACAGTTCAACTAATTTTATTTCATAGCATGCTGAAAGAATAGTGAGCAATTGATCTTACTGGCGCATAGAGTCTGTGAAGGAAGCAGCAGGATATAAAAGTTTCAAGGGTAGTCTAGAAAGCTAAGTTAAGAATTTTAGTTATTTGAAAGAAATTGAGAAATGCTGAAAATTGTTGTTACAAGAAACAGAATGTTAGTATTATATTTTGAGATAGCTACAGCAGTGGTACAAAGAATGATTGGGTTAGAGGTTTATGAGCTAGAAGATTGATGTACTTGGGTGAAAGAGATAAAAACCTGCAATGAAATGGTAGTGGAAGAAATAGATATAGGGGTTGGGCTGTGGTATATAACCTTTTTGAGTTAAGATTCATTTACAAAGTATATGAAAATTATGGCCTTTTTCCCCATAAAATATAGTTGATTCACAGACTTCTTAAAACCCCTTCATGGATTCCAGGTTCTTAACCATTAGATCAGAGAAACACTGAAGAAAAAGAATAGATAGAAGTTTGAAACAGATTGGATGTAGAGGTAAGGGATTTTGCATGAAAGATGATATGAAGGTTCTAAACCTCATTGATTAGAAAACTTGTGTTGCCATTAACAGGAATGGAGAAGAAATTGGAAGTCAAATAGAAAAGCAAGACATAATTTTGGGGTGGTGTGAAGAAGGTGATGTGCCTGATTTTAAATGCTTTGTGTCTGAGATTCTTGTGAGACAGCCATGAAGAAATGAGGAGGAGACCTATATTTTTTGAACATGCACTACATGCCAGGTAATCAATGTTTTTAATCCACTGAACGATCACCCAAACCTTAAAGAAAGAATTTTCTTCATTTTATAAATGAAGCCTCTGAAGCTCTGAGACTAAGTAAATTGCTCGGGGCCATACTGTTCATGAAGCAGCAGAGTGAGACCTTGAATCTAGGTTTATTCAACTTCAAACCTGGGCTCTTCTACTATCCCACACTGCCTTTCTGCTGGCTGTAGCAAAGCCCCATTCTAATCAGAGTCGAACAGTTTAGTGTTGAATTGTTCTATAAATGTGTGGATTCTCTTGTTGCTACATCAAGGTTATAAATTCTTTAAGAGTTGAGATGTCATCATAAATTTCTCTTGCCTCCTTTCACAGCACCTCATGCAGCTATGGACACAGAACAAGCCTCAATGAACACTTAGGTTGATGAATGATTCTGGTCCCTGGTGATATTTGCATAGTATCTTCATGTTGAAGTTGTAGTCTTCATGAATCTTTCATTTGTAGGCCTGAATCTCCTTGGGAACAGGCACTAATTGGCAAGTAAAACATATGCGGGGACAATTGCGCTTATAAAATTGTAGCAAAACAATCAGCTTCATCCTCCCAACTTACCACCTCCCAGTCTCTGCACATCCTATAGAACCATTGTCAGGAATACTAAGGAATTATGCTCGTCCATGCTTCACTGGAGACTAGAACCAACCTTTAAAGCTTACACTAACAGTACTACTAACATAGATCTTCACCATTCATTCATGGAAGATTTCATTAAATAACCCAGCTATGGCCGAGCTGCGTTATGACATTTGACCAACTTAAGTCTGCTTATCTCATGACTCTGTCCAGAGCAACTGTACCTACTACATGAAGTAAGGAATTAGAGAAGTGATCTGTAGAGATCATCAGACACACGAGAGAATTATTGAGGTCTGAGCATGCTTTTCCAAGAATACAAGCAATTCAGAATAGCAAGATGGATCTTTTTTTTCTACTTTTCTAAAGAGAATAATGCTACCATTACTATAGCTACTATTTAATTGTCTTAGCTACTATTTTGTGTGCTTAATAGGTGTTGTTGATATATTGACTTATTTAAAACCAAAGTCAGTTTCTTTAGGACATAATGAGTCTCTGGGTTGCCATAAAACCTGCAATGAAGCATAGAGGAATATAAAGGAGGTAGGATAGAGACTACCTGTGGACCTTAGCAGTACAGAGACTCAAAAGCCCTTGGACAATCCAGACATTCCTGAAACTTTTTCTTTCAGTGGGACACAGGGCACCCAGATAATAATAATTTACATAATGACTAGAACTATATATGTCTTGTTTTCTATTATATATATGGTACCTGAAATATACTGGGTACCCAAAAAAAACAGGTATTGACTTTCTGGTCAACCAAGATGGTATGATAAGACATTCTAGGGTGCCATTTCCCCACAGTATCTTTAAACACTAACAAAAACTGGCAAAGATGCCTTCCTTAAAATTCCAGAAAGACAGTTAAAGGATTGCAATAACTGGGAGAGTGCCAGATCAAGAAAATACAGCTTTAAAAAACAGTAGGAAAGGGGAGCACAGGTGGTTCAATGGTAAAATGCTCACCTGCCATGTGAGAAACCTGGGTTTGATTCCCAGCCCAGGCACCCCCCCCCCCCAAAAAAAAAAGAAAGTGGTAGAAGAAGTTTGTAGCACACTGTCTGGCCCCTCTACCATCCCTTCCAGTACAGATACAATTTGTGCTCACATTGTGGATCACTGACCCTGTTCTGGAGGAAGCACAATGACCCATATGTGCATACTGGGGAGCCTATATATAAGTACCAATCTGTTGGATGGCAGCTCAGAAGACTGAATGAGGAATCTATCTTTGGCTCCCTCTCCCAGAGCTTGCCATGTACACAGAACAGCTTGCAGATAAGTACAGCTGTGTAAGAAGCAATTAAGGCAATGCAGCTTGGGGCAAGGGATTACCTGCTTTGGAAATACAACAGAGCATGTGGGAGGAGAGTAGTCTATTTCATAGTAAATAGAGGGGACATTTGAATTCCTGTAAGTGGGGAGATTCCCAAAACTTCACGCACAAGCCTGGGACAAGACACAGGTTCAGAAAAGATGGAGAGGACCCTGTACTTCTTTTGACCCAGGCTGATCTTATTGATAGAGGGTTAAACTCCGCTGGCAAGCATCAGCCAAGGCAGAGCCATTTTGGAAAGACTGTGAAAGGAGTTTGCTTGTTTGTTTTTGCCTTGGTTTGTTTGGTTTTTGTTAGATCTTGGCAATTAGGGAAATCTCTGTCATATCAATAGTTGGATACAAACTTAAAGAACAGACAGTTCAGGGATTATATCACTGAGATGGCACTTTAAAATATTAAATATACAGTGTGCAACAAAAGATTAAAGACAAAAAAAGCAGGAAATAATGGTGTATCCCAAGGAACAAGATAAAAAGTGAGAAAACATCAATGAAGAAAACAAAGTTTTAGAAATACTGGACAAAGAGTTTTTAAAAATGATCCTTAATATGTTCTAGGAGATTAAAGTAAACATAGAGAAAAATACTGAAGGATAACAGGAAATGATGAATGAATAACATATGAATCTCAATAAAGTGGTAGATATTTTTAAAAAGAAATCAAACAGAAATAATAAAGTTGAAGCCTACAATAACTAAAATGAAAAATGTGCCACAGAGTGTCAATAGCAGATTGCAGCTTGCAGAAGAAAAAAAATGGTGTATGTGAAGACAAGACAATTGAAACGATTCAGGCTGAGTAACAGAAAGAAAAAAGAATGAAAATGTGAATAGAACCTAAGAGAGTTGTAGGGCACAATAAAGTATATCAATACATGCATTATAGGAATCTGAAACTGAGAAGGAAGAGTGAGCCAGAAGAAATATTCAAAGAAATAATGGCAGAAAACTTTCCAAATTTAATTAAAGACATGAATGGTCTTTAAGAAGACCAATGTACCACATGCACAAAGTTCTCAAAAAGAATAACACTCAGACAGAGAGTACTCAAACCGTCACATGCCAAGGATAAAGTTCTGAAAGCTGTAGAGAAAAGCACCATGTTATATACAGGGGAGCTCCAATAAGATTAAATGCTGATTCCTCACCAGAAACAATGGATGCAAGAAGGCAGTGTACAAAATATTTAAAGTGCTGAAAGAAAATAATTGTCAACCAACAATTTTATAACTGACAAGATTGTCTTTCAAAGTTAGGAAAAGTTCAAGACGTCCCCAAATAAACAGAAGATCATGAGTTCATCACCACTAGATCTGCTCCTACTAACAATGCAAAAGGCAATTTTTCAGACTAAAAGGAAAGGACACTAGACAATGGAACAGAATGGCATTAAAAAAAAGACCTTTAGTGAAGTTAATCATATGAGTAATTATAAGTACCAGTACAATTTTATTGATTTTTTTAGTATGTAGCACACTTTTTACTTCTTACAGATCCTAAAATTCACTTAAAGTTATGATAAATCTATGGCTTTGAGCATACAATATATAAAAATATAATTTATAACAAGTACAACAGAAAGGTCAGTGTATTGATGAGTATAGGAGCAGTGTTTATGTATGCTGTTGAAGTTAAATTGGTATCAAAGCAAATATTTATGCTATAGATAGGGAATGTTAAAAAGTAAGCCCAATGATAACCACTAAGAAAATATCTGAAAAATATATACTGAAAGAAATGAGAAGAGACTCAAAATGGTCTCAATACAAAAAATCAAATAAACATGAAAGGAGACACTAATGGAAGAATTGAGATTTACAAAAAGGTACAGGACTTACAAACTCCAAATAGCAAAATGGCAGAAGAAAGTCCTATAATATCAATATTTACCTTAAATTTAAATAGATTGAACACTTCAGTCAAAAGACAGAGATTGGCAAAATGGATAAAAGAATATGATCCACAGTGCAAGGTTAGTTTATGGTAGAATTCTTGCCTGCCGTGTGGGAGACCTGGGTTCAATTCCAAGCCCACGCACTTCCCAAAATCAAGCAAGCAAGCAAGCAAACAAACAAACAAAAATTCAACAAATGGTGCTGCAATAATGGGATACTCACATGGAAAAAGAATGAAATGTGACCCTGCAATACAGCATACAGAAAAGAAGTATGATTCAATTCTATATTTATAAGAGACTTACATTGAATTCAAAGACATAAGTAGGTTGCAAGTGAAAGGATAGAAAAATATATATACCATGCAAATAGCAATGAAAAAAGAACTAGGATAGCTATGTTTATAGCAGATAAAACAGACTTTAAGCTAAGGCCTCTAACAAAGGATAAAGAAGGTTACTATATAATGATATAGGGGGTAATTCAATGAAAAGACTCAATCAATGGGTCAAAAAAGAAATCACAAGGGAATTTAGGAAATAACTTGAGGCAATGAAAATGAAAATGCAACATAGCAAAAATCATGAATACAGAAAAGGTAGTGCTGAGAGGGAAATTTATGCCTCTAAATGCTTAGATTATAAAAGATAAAAGACCTCATATCAGAGGTCTAACCTCAAAATGGGTGGTTCTAGAAAAAGAAGAGTAAATTAAATACTAAGTGATCAGAAGGCAAGAAATAACAAAAATTAGAGCAGATACAAATTAAATAGAGAATTCAAAAAACAACAATAGTTTTTGAAACAATGAAGTCAAAGGTTGCTTCTATGAAAAAAAAATCAATCAAATCAACAATCTGTTAGCTAGACTAGCAAAGAAAGAAGAGAGAGAATGCAAACAAACAAAAGAAAAAAACAAAAGTGTGGCATTTCTACTGGCCCCATAGAAATAAAAATGATTATAAGAGATATTAGTCAGGGTTCTCTAGAGAAACAGAACAAACAGGAGATATCTGCAATTGTGAGATTTATAAAGGTGTCCCATGAAACCATGGAAATGGAAAAGTACAAAATCGGTAGGGCAGACTGTGAAGCTGGCAGCTCTGATGAAAGGTGTGGATGAACTCCACAGGAGAGGCCAACTGCCTGAAGAAGCAGTGAAAAAGCCTCTCTCTTTCCTTAAAAGTCTTCAACTGATTGGATTATATCTGTGATTAGCCACAGATGTGATCAACTGACTCATAATTTAGTACACTAGCCTTCAGGTTTATCAACCAGCCATAAAATATCCTTGCAGCAATGATCAGGCCAGTGCTTGCATGACCAGACAACTAGGCATCATCTCTTAGCCAAGTTGACACCAGAGCCTAACCATCACAAAAGAATATTTTGAAGAACTGTATGCCAACAAATTAGATAAACAAGATGAAATACACAAATTCCAGGAAACACACAAACTACCTATGCTGATGCAAGATCTCAACAGACCAGTAAAAGAGTAAAGATATTGAATCAGTAATCAAACCTTTCCAACAAATAAAATCCTAGGATCAGATTTGCCTCAAGTTATTTCCTAAATTCCCTTGTGATTTCTTTTTTGACCCATTGATTGAGTCTTTTCATTGAATTACCCCCTATATCATTATATAGTAACCTTCTTTATCCTTTGTTAGAGGCTTTAGCTTAAAGTCTATTTTATCTGCTATAAACATACCTATCCTAGTTCTTTTTTCATTGCTTCACTGGTGATGTTACCAAACATTTCAGGAAGAATTAACACCAATCCTGCTCAATATCTTCCAAAAAATTGAAGAGGAGGGAACACTTCCTATCTCATTCTATGAGGCTAACAACATCCTAAAAAATAAAGCCAGTTAAGATATCACAAGGAATAAATGAATGAATATAGATGCAAATATTTTCAACAAAACATAGCAAACAGAATCCTATAGCAGACTATAGCAGACTATACCACACTCAAATGTGATTTATCCCAGGTAGGCAAGGATGGTTCAAAATAAGAAAATCAATTAATGTAATATACCACATTAATAGGATGAAGGGAAAATATACATTATAATTGATGATAACAACTCTCAGAAAACTAGGAATAGAAGGAAACTTCTTTCATATGGAAAGGGGCATCTTTGAAAAGCCCACATCATGCACAGTGGTGAAAGAGAAAAGTTTTACCTCTAAAATTGGGAACAATTCAAGTGTGCCTGTCACCATGGTTATTCAACATTGTACTGAAGTTTTAAGCAAAGGAATTAGGCCAGAAAATGAAACTAAAATGTATCCGAATTGGAAAGGAAGAAGTAAACCATTCCCTATGTGCAAATGACCTGATTGTATATAGAGAAAACCCTCAAAAATCCACAGCAAAGCTGCTAGAGTTTTTTGCTAAATAAAGAGTTCAGCAAAGTGGCAAGACATAAAATCAACATGCAAAATTCAGTAATGTTACTGTACACTAGTAACGAACAATTTGAAGAGGAAATCAAGAAAAAATCCATTAACAAAGCAATGAAAAGAATAAAAAGTCTAAGAATAAATTTATCCAAGTATATAAGGACTTGTACATGGAAAACTACAAAGTCTTACTAAGAGATATCTAGAAACCTAAATAAATGGAAGGATATTCCATGTTCAATGTATGACTTACTTGCTAAGATGTCAATTCTATACAAAACCACTAACAGATTTAACACAAATCTTAATCAAAATTCCAACAGCCTTCTTTGCAGAAATGGAATGGCCAATCATCAAATTTATATGATAGTGTAAGAGGCTCAGAATAGCCAAAACCATCTTGAAAAAGAAAAGATGAAGTTAAAGGGCTCATACTTACTGATTTTAAAACTTATTACAAAGCTACAATAATCAAGGATTGGTACTGGCACAAGAACAGATATATAGACCAATGGAATCAAATTGACAGCTCAGAAATAAACCCACACATCTATGGTCAATTGATTTTTGACAAGGGAACAAATTGACCTAACAGGGAAGAAGTAGTCTCTTCAACCAGTGGTGCTGGGAGAACTAGATATCCATGTGCAAAAGAATGAAAGAGGCTCTCTATCTCACACTATATATAAAAATTAACTCAAAAATGCATAAAAAATTTAAATATAAAAACCCTAAATATAAAACTTCTAGAAGAGAGCATAGGGAAGCATCTTCAGGACCTTGTGTTATGCAAAAGTTTCTTAGACTTTACATTAATAGCATGAACAATGAAAGAAAAAATAGATAAATGGGTCTACATCAAGGTTTAAAACTTATGTGCATCAAAGATTTCATCATGAAAATAGAAAGACAATGTATGGAATGGAAGAAATATTTGGAAACCACATATTTGATAAGGATTTAATATCCAGAATATATAAAGAAGTCCTATAACTCTACAACAAAAAGACAAACAACTCAATTTAAAAAGGGGCAAAAAAGATTGAAATAGACATCTCTCCAAAGAAGATATAAAAAATGGCCAACATGTACATGAAAAGATGCTTAACATCATTAGCCATTAGGGAAATGTGAATCAAAACTACAATTAAGTTCCATTGATACCCACTAGAATGGCTACTATTAAAAAAGATGAAAAGTAGCAACTGTTGGAGAGGATATGGAGAAATAGGAACATTCATTCATTGTTTTTGGGAATTGAAATTGCACAGCCTTGTGGAAAACATTTTTGTGGTTCCTCAGAAATTTAATTATAGAAATACCATATGACCTGCATTTTCACTTCTATCTACCTACCCAAGTAATTGAAAGCAGGAACTCAAGCAGATATTTGTATGGCATTCATCATGGCATTATTCACAATTATTGAAAGGTGGAAGCAACCCAAATGTCCATCAAGAGATGAATGGATAAAAAAAAATGTGGTATGTATATATATATATATATATATATATATATATATATATATATATATATAATACATACAAAGGAATATAATTCAGCCATAGAAAAGAATGATGTTCTGAATCATGCGATAAAATGGATGAAACTTGAAGACATTTGTTTAGTGAAATAAGTCAGAAACAAAAAGACATATATTGTATATCTTATTTATGTGAAATAATTAGGATAAGGAAATTCACAGAGTCAGAAACTGGAATACAGGTCACCAGGGGGTGGGATGAGGGTATGGAATGGGGAGCTAACGCTCAATTGGTATACTGTTTCTTTTGGGGACAATGGAATAGTTTTTGTAATGGAAGGTGGTGATGGTAGCACAACATTATGAATAAATAATTAACTCCACTGAGTTATATATTAGAAAGTGATTTAAAGGGGGAAATTTTAGGTTTTATTTATGTTACTGGAAAAACATTTTTTAAAAATCATAAAACTCACAAAAAATCATAAAAACCATAAAAGGAAAACATTTTTTAAAAAATCATAAAACTTTACACTACAGTGAGCCCTAATGTAAACCATGGACTATAAGTAAAAGTATAATTATAATAATATCGCTTCATCAATTGTAATAGCTACCACAATAATGTACATTGTTAATAATAGGTAAAATTGTATTTGTGAGGGGGGTTATATGGGAACTCTGGATATTCTGTCTGATTTTTCTGTAAACTTACAACCTCTCTAAATTAAGAATGGATAAATAAATGAATCGACTGTATGGCTGTCTGCAAGGTCTTTCTCATATGTAGAAAGCATGGGTGAATCATAAGCTACATGTGCCAAAGTACGGCACATTATTCACCTTTCATATTGACGGTATATTATCATTAGAGTGTCTTGGTTTGCCAGGCTCCTCTAACAAATACCACGCAAAGGATTGCCTTAAACAATAGGACTTTATCGGATCATGGTTTTGAGGCTAGAAGAAGTCCAAAATCAAGTTATCAGCAAGATTTGCTTTCTCCTGGAAGACTGTAATGTTCTGGCTACATCCGTCCTTGGGGTTCCTTGACTTGTATCTCTGCCTCCCACCACAAAATGATGTCCTCTCCTTTCTAACTTCTGTGATTTCTGACTTCTCTTTATAAGGACTCTAGTAAACCAGGTTAAGGCCCATCCCAGTTCAGTTTGCCACACTTTAACTAAAAATAATATCTTCAAAGGGACTAATCATGAATTCACACCCACAGCGACATGAACTAAGATTAAGAACATGTATTTGTTGGGGTACATAATTCAAGTTACTGCAGAAAGTGTCTGTTTATAAATAGTAAATGTCCCTCTGCTAGCAAAGGTATATTAAGCTCTTTACAAGTATTTACAATTTAGAGAGAATCTGGTTATCAAATCCTTTTCTGTCCAAATAGCTTGCTGAAGTTTGACTATGGTCAAAGAGTTCAAGGTGAGTGGAAGGGATAAGGCCTGCCATCTTAGGTTTCCAAGAAGAATCAAGAGAAGTGCCCTGCCTGCACCTTCCTATTGTTATTCACTACAGAAGGGCCCCAAACCTTAACTGGCCCTGAAAGGATCAAAAGTCCCAGAGACCATGTATTGGTCCTCAAGAGGTAGTGCCTAAAGCATAACCCTGAGCTGTTCCATTTTGAGGGCCCTCAAGGCAAGCAAGGTTGAGCCAAAAGGAGCTTCTGTAAAGAACAGAAAACAGCTACTGGGAATTCTCCAAGGAGAGAATGGCTGAGGACATTATGTACTTGCGATCTCCATTCTCTTCTTAAACAAGCAAACTAGCAAAATTTAAAGTTAACCGACCTACTACATACGATTCTACTCAATACAAGACAAAGACATCCTGTGCTGAATAAGTGAGTGAGACCAGGGAAAGGAAGACAATATTTATCATAGTTTGTTTGCAACCGCATTCATATTTCAATTATCTTCAATGGGTAGTAAGTAATAAGCAGCGAATATTCAGGGATTACTAACTGTTTAAATTTTCATATTCTTTTCTTTCTTGGCCCATAGATATACTAAGTGTCTGAATAGACTGAATGTCTTAGCTTCCCTTACATTAGTTCTAAATAACAGAATGTGAATGGAAGGGATATGTACCATTTCAGGGCCAAGGCATTTTAAGAAGCAGATGTGCTTCCTCCATACTCTCTCTCCTGTCTTTATTCAAGGAAAATGAGATGGTAGAAACATGATATAAAAGAAACCTGAATACCTGAATCACCATAAGAAGAAAGCCAGCTGCTGATAAGGAACAACAATCTTGGATTTGGGGGTGAACAAGAAATAAATTTTTATTGCATTGAGCCATCATGCAATTTGGTTCTGTTCATTGTAAAAGCCTAGCTCATCTTAACTAATACAGGCCCCCAGATCAGATGGTTAATTGGACTTCTGATGAAAGATGATTGAGCAAAGTTCAGGAAGAAGACAGGATCTTTAGGTAAAGAAGGACCAGCCTCTATGACTTCATTGAATAAGGTCAAACATGCTTTGGAAGAGAGTCATCATCAACAAAAGATGTTCTTAAAAGAAATAGCTTCCCTCCCCATGAACGATTTAGAGATCTTTGCTGGTGTCAGCAGGGTGCTGGGAGTAAATTCAATGAAGGAAACACCTAAAGCACAGTAAGGAAATACAACAGGGTGAGATGAAGTTCACCAAAACATAATTGCTCAAGGATGAGGTGAAAAATTGAGTTTCTAAAGTTACAAACCTAAGAATCGGATCTTAGATTTGAAAGGCAAAGCAAAAATATGGAGATTTCAGCATAGTGAATCTAAATCTTCTTACCCACTTTGCTACCTCCAGCAACTTGATCATTTAGCGAAAGAGGATGTTATGCCAAAAAAATTCATTGCTTTCTGCTTGTCAATTTCTGGTCCTTTAATGTACATTGAATAAGGACGTCATATTCCTTTAAATATCCAAATTGATAAAATTCTACTTGTAAATCTTGGAAATAAGTTGCCTTAGGATTTGAAACATGGTATAAAGGGCTGGCTTTACAGGAATTAGACTTCTTGGTAAGGAAATGGCTAGCCAGAGTCAAAGCCAGAATAGGATTGAGGCATTCAACTCCCACTTTAGAACCAAAAGAAATACATATGTCTTCAGCATTGATTACTGTGAACACCTTATTTTACTCTTCTCTGAAATGAAGGTAATAACTTATTGATATTTGCCTTTTTTGTGTGTGTGTGGACATACTAATTGGTAAGAACAGCGTATACAAAATGTAAGATCAGGTAGATGGAGCAGTTTAGGGAGAGAGAAAGATAATTTGTGAGTGTGTGCATAAATTCATTGGATAATAATAGGAGATAGACAAAACTGAATGGGTAGACCATCTCCCCTGGAAATAAAAGAAAACTTCCCAAATGAGAACAAACAGGGCATCTTATACAATTGTCCTGAGAAGCATATTTGGCTTTCTCTGGTTGGTCCTGAGTTGGAATTTGAGGCAAAAATTTGGGAAGTTGACAATCATTAACCAAGTTCTGAACCTTCTGGGCTGATTGCTGCAGAGGTTGTGGTTTGAGTTCCTGCATTCTATTATCATTTGGGATCTGACCATTGTCTGTACATTCAATCTCTCATCCCACACACACATGCCAGAGTTAGGTCAGGGGGTTCTTTTTTTTTTTCTTCACCTTCTACTTCCTCTTGTTTCTACACCCCCCACCCCCTCACCCCCCACTCCACATTTCTTGGTACCAGCCCTTTAAATGCAACCCCCCCTAGCTTGGCTTGTCCTGTACCATCACCTCAATTATATAAAAATTATATTTACATCAAGGATAGGTTAAAACCCTACTGCCATCATCAAGTTTACTTAGACAAAGCTTGTTTCCAGTAATTTTACTTTTCTCTAAACTCCTGCTGCATTTAGAATTTGTGCCATATAATTGAATACTTGATTATAAAATGCGTTTAATTGGTTTTCATTAATTTGTGCATGGTAATCTTATCTCCCCAGCCAGATTATAAATTTGAGGCTGATATCCCAATTTATGCTTTTTTACATATTTCACAATACTTTGCAGTGCTAAGTCCATGTAATAAATGTTCAGTAGATAGTTAATTGAATATTTTCTTTTCACACTATTCAGTTGACATGATAAAAGGAAACTCAGTAATAATTCTATCCATTATGATTCTAGGTGCTGATTTTACCCCCAATCATCTCAATTTTCCTGGAATTGGAGGACTTTACATATTAAATTTCCAGGATTCAGAAGAAGGGCATCTCTTACATCAAGCAAAAAGGAGGAAGGACTCTAGTGATTTTCTTTCAACTTCTAAGCCCTGTATATCTGTGAACTTTCTGAACAATTCATGAGATACATATTGGGTTGCTCAATAAGAAGGATGTGAGGTCCTTAGGGGTCAGGGGAAAATAAAACAATGGTCAAATGGCTTCCTGAACATCCCTGGGAGTTGTCTGAGCTGTGGTGGAAGAAATGGGAATTCATGTGAAGTACTATGAGTACGGACATGTAATAAGAATTGAGAATGATAAGAATAACAGCTAAGTAGAATCAAAGAAGACAAGTTTTGAGTATCTTTTTATCCAAAGCCAAAACAAGGATACATATAGAGCATATGTTGGTGTGTGGACAATCTAACCATGTGTCCATCCATGCATGTGAAGCATGGTGGAGGAAAAGCAGTGGTATGCTATAATGGCTTCTACTGACTCAGAAGAGCCAAATGCTCGATTTTTGGAAATTTTTTAATGCAGTTGTTAAACAATTGATAGCTTGAAATCATCCATGTCAGGAAAATGTGCACCGTGGAAATTGGCAAATCTGCAAATCAGGGCTTTTCTTTTCATTACATACTACTGGCAGAAGTGTAGGGTCATCCATCTTCCTATCTTTAGAGAATCATCAGAGAAGAAGGGAATGATCTGACAAACCTGCATTTTCTATCCACAAAGAGTCCCTTAGATTCAGAATGATAATATGTTAGAGTTGTATGAGACCTAAAGTCCAAAAATGGGAAGTGACTTGCCCAAGATCATTTAGATGACCTGATCACAAAAGAAGCCTGAAGAATATCCAGGTTTTCTCATCTATACTCATCATTTTCTGGAAATGCAATGTATGATTACTCAGGATGATCTATTCTTTTCTCTGCTTCCCTTCACATCAAGGAAAGCTCCTGCTGGTAAGGCCAGATCGCTCTCTTGTGTCAGAGCCCCGCTCATAAAATGCTATTAAGTGAATTACTGATGACCTAATTCCCAGCTGTAGGACACATTCCATTAGAGGCAGGCTGGCTGCCAAGTAGTGCCAGTGATGACTGCAGGGCAGGAGTGATTGAAACCACCCTGTCTTGGTTGTGGGGCCTCTGAGAATGCAGTTCATGGAGTGGAGAAGGCACTCCAATTCCTCACCAGTCCTAGATCTTTTACTGGGAACTGAATTCATCAGCTTCAAAGAGAACTTTTTACAGAAATAACTGGAGGTGGACCTTCTCTATCATAAATGTCTAGAATCATCATCAAACTTAACTATTGGGCGGCTGCCGTGGATCAGCAGGCAGAACTCCGACCTGCCGTGCTGGAGGTCTGGAGTTCGATCCCTGGTGCCTCCTGCCCATATGCAAATTAAAAAAAAACAAAAAAACAAAAAAAAAAACTTAACTATTGTCACCCATGGCAACAAATTGCCATTTTTTTTTGCCATCCATGTTATCACCTCTTTCTTATTTGCCTTTCTTGTTAGTTTGTTCATCCCTCCTAAT